>CAUYLG010029961.1:0-29425 GCA_963573385.1 Cacajao melanocephalus
GTGCCTACATAAATTGGTTATGAGTAACCCACAAACAAGGAACAACAAACCATAGAAGGCTGCAGGAGGCCTCTGAGGAGGAAGGCCTCTCCATGCCTCATGTTCCAGTGCAGGGTGACCTTGGCTCTGTTACCATAAACAATTGTGCTCAAGGACGTAAAACCCCTTCGTAGCACTATGACGTAGCCAGACTTGTAGGCTCCTTGTAAGGCCTGAGTTCCACCAGCTGCACATAATAAGCCAAAGATAACCACATGTTCTTGTTTTGTGAAATGCCCAAACTGCCAATGTTATCAATCCTTAGAATGATACACCAGTTCCGGCCACTGATTCACTTCCTGCTCACTGATTCATTCCACCATCTCTCCACCCCTACCCTATAGATCAAAGTGATTGTAATCAATAGTGTGGATGATCAGAGCTCGGGGCCTTCACTGTTTCCCCCAGAGTAATAAAGTGATGGCCCCCTGGTTCCACTTTTTCTCTTAATCTGTCTATCTCTCATTCCTTTGTTGCCACCAAACTTGGGGTACCCACAGGTGATGTGGGGCTCATGGATTCCCTACATAGCTGGGGCGACTCAGCTCCAGGTTTAGCAGGACATTGAGAGAAGGGAAAGGCTTTCTTTCGGAGGCTTGGTGAGCCCTTTTCTGTGCCTCACCTGCCCACCCCACAGTGGCCCTGCAGCTCATCCCACAGGTCCCGTTGCCTGGTAGGACGTGTGCTTTTGTTTTGAGGGTCATGCATCTTCCGCATCATCATTTTGGGAGGTTGAAAAATGGGTCCAGAAAGACAAAAAACAAACAAACAAACAAACAAAAAAAAACAAAAATCCATGCAAATAAAGCATCTCCTCCAACCATGTTTGAACTATTCCTTCTCATGCCCCCATCCAATGCCACAATTTGGTAAGTTTGCCTCAACACGTTTTCAATTCTTAACACTGTGATGAGAATAACCAATAGATCCTGTAGTAAGATGTCAGGTTAAAAGGAATGGGGCATAGCAAAGATGACTAAGTTCTGAGATGTGTGTTGTTAGGTGATTTAGCCTTTGGTTGAACATCATGGAGTGCACTCACGCAGACATAGATGACAGAGCTTACTACACACCTAGGCTTATGCTATAGCCTGTTGCTTCTAGGTGATTGTAACACAATGCTAAGTATTTGTGTATCCAAACATATCTAAACATGGCAAGGGTACAGTAAAAATGTGGTAAAAAAGATAAAAAATGGTATACCTGTATAGGGGGCACTGATGTGGTTTGGCTGTGTCCCCACCTAAATCTCATCTTAAATTCCCATGTGTTGTGGGAAGGACGCAGTGGGAGGTGATTGAATCACGGGGGTGGATCTTTCCCATGCTCTCTTCCTGATAGTGAGTAGGTCTCATGATATCTGATGGTTTTGTAAGGGGGAGTTTCCCTGAACAAGTTCTCTCTCTTCCCTGCTGCCATGTAAGATGTGACTTGCTCCTCCTTGCCTTCTGCCATGATTGTGAGACTTCCCCATGATTGTGAGGCTTCCCCATGATTGTGAGGCTACCCCAGCTCTGTGGAACTGAAAGTCCAATAAACCGCTTTCTTTTATAAATTGCTCAGTCTCGGGTATGTCTTTCTCAGCAGTGTGAAAATGGACTACTACAGGCACTTACCATGAATGGATCTTGCAGGACTGGAAGTTGCTCTGGGTGAGTGAGTGAGTGATGAATGAATGTGAAGACCTAGGACTATATCCTACTGTGGGCTTTATAAACACTGCACATTTAGGCCACACAAAATTTATTAAAAATTTTTTCTTTCTTTAGTAATAAGTTAACTTTAGCTTATTGTAATGTTTTTACTTTATCAACTTTTTGCTTGAAAAGTTTTTTGGCTCTTTAGTAATAACACTTAGCTTAAAACACAAACACATTCTACAGCTATACAAAAATATTTTCATTCTTTATATCTTTATTTTATGTTTTTCTATTTAAAATTTTTTTTTATTTTTTGCTTTTTAAACTTTTCTATTAGAAACGGAGACACACACACACATTAGCCTAGGGCTACAAAGGGTCAGTATCAATATCATTGTCTTCTACCTCTATCTCTTGTTCCATTGGAAGGTCTTCAGGGGCAATAACACTCATGGAGCCATCATGGCAGCAATGCTTTCTTCTGGAAAACCTCCTGAAGGACCTGCTTGAGGCTTTTTTTATAGTTCGATTTTAAAAAGTAAGTAGGAATACACTCTAAATTAATGATTAAAGTTATCATCTAGTAGATACAGAAACCAGTAACATGGTTGCTTATTATAATTATCAATTGTTATGAACTGTGCATAATTATACAGTGCTATGCTTTTATATGACTGTCAGTGTAGTGTGTTTACAGCAGCATCACCACAAATATGTGTGTAATACATTGCACTACAATGTTACTAGGCCATAGGAATTTTTCAGCTCCATTATAATCTTATAGGGCCATGGCTGTTGAGTGAAAAAGTGTATGACTGTACCACAAACTGAGTAGCTTATAAACAATGGAAATTTATTGCTTATAGTTCTGGAGGCTGCAAAGTCCAAGGTCAAGCTGACAGATTTGGTGCCTGGTGAGGGCCCATTTCCTGGTTTATAGATGGTTTGTCTTTTCACTGTATCCTTACATGTGAGAGGGCACTAATCCCATTCATGAAGACTCCACGTTTATGATCTAATTGTCTCCCAATAGCCCAAATTCTTAATACAGCTGTTCCTCCATATCCACAGGACATTGGTTCCAGGAGCCCTGTGGATCTCAAAGTCTGTGAATGCTCAAGTCCCTTATATAAAATGGCATACTTCCAGCCTGAACATCATAGTGAGACCCCATCTCTACAAAAAAAAAATACAAAAATTAGATGGGCATGGTGGCACATGCCTGTAGTCCCAGCTACTTGGGAGGCTGAGGTGGGAGGATAGCTTGAGTCTAGGAATTCCAGGCTGCAGTGAGCTATGATCATGCCATTGCACTCTAGCCTGGGCAATAGAGGAAGGCACTGACTCTGAAAAAAAAAGTGTACTATTTACATATAACCTATGTACATCCTCCCACGTACTTAAATCATCTCTAAATTTCTTACAATACCTAATACAATTTAAATGTCATGTAAATAGTTGTTATACTATATGGTCTTTTATTTTTATTATTTTGTATTTTTATATTGTTATTTATTTATTTACTTATTGAATATTTTCAATCCATGGTTGTTTGAACCCATGGATGTGGAACCCATGGATGTGAAGGGCTGACTATATTATCCCTTTGGGGGTTAGGATTTCACTATATGAATTTTGGGGGGACACAAAGATTCAGACCATAGCAAAAGGGCTGAGAAGCCTAGGTTATTGACCAGGGAGGGCTGCTAGGATGAGCCTTGCTGAAAGGTCTCTCATCAGGAGGGTTCTGGGCATGTGGCTGGGAAGATCCTTCAAAGGGGAGGGCAGGGTGGGTGCAAAGTTGGAAGTGAAAGAACACCGTAAGCAAAGAAAGTGTCAAATTGGGAGTGTTGCTGGATGTCTTCGTTTCCTGTGGCTGCCACAACAAATTACCACAAACTGGGTGGCTTAAAACATCAGAAAGTTATTTCTTCCGGTTCAGGAAGGCAGAAGTCAGAAATCGAGGTTGGCAGGTTGGTTCTTTCCAGAGGCTCTCAGGGAGAAGTCATCCCTTTCCTGTCTCCTAGCTTCTGGCGGTTGCTGGCAAACCTTGGTGTCCCTTGGTTTGCAGATGCGTCAACTGCTTCTTAGAATGACCTGGGGGACATGCTCCATTTGTTAGCAGCTTTCTACAGAACGTGGTACATAATATTTCTTTGTCTTTAGTTTTGGACCCAAGTGATAGGAAAAGTTCCAGTCAACACTCTAATATGTAATCAGTAGAACCAACAGATAAGAAGAGAAACCAACATTATTGGTAGGCTGTTGAATTACATGGCAGATGAGCAATCTAAAATAAGTGTCCTAAATTTGGGTTAAATAATCAATAATCTGTGCCTGTGTCTTCACGTGGTGTTCTCCTCCGAGTCTCTTTTTTTCCCTATCTCTTACAAGGACACTCCAGTTGGATTTAGTGGCCTCCTTAATCCGATGGCATCACATTTTGGTCCTTAACTTAATTAGATCTACAAAGACTCTTTTTC
Source organism: Cacajao melanocephalus (assembly GCA_963573385.1). Lineage (NCBI taxonomy): Eukaryota > Metazoa > Chordata > Mammalia > Primates > Pitheciidae > Cacajao > Cacajao melanocephalus. Next base: position 4,163 of record CAUYLG010029961.1, read on the forward strand.
CAATGAGATCACGTACTGATATTTCAGAATAAATCTGAAATAAATGGACATAAATGTTTGGAGGGAGGGTAGAGGACATTATTGAACCCAGTCCTCTGGGGTTGTCATGACTGTCTCTGATGCCCTGGAGACTCAGTTGAGTGTGGCAGCAGGAAAGAAATACTACCCTGGACAGAGCGAAGAGTCTGAAAGAAGCTGGTTGGAAAGTCAGAGGTACAAAGAAAGGAGTAATAGGCAAAGAGAAAAGAATGGTTGAGTGTAACAGCATAGGAGAGTGGTTGGAGACCTGGGATATAAATGGGAAGAGTGTGTGAGTTTTAAAGACAATGAGACCACAAATATGGGGAACTGAGGAAGTATTTCTGTCTAGGTTTCTGGAGACTGTTTTGATTAGAAAGGAATGAGACTAAACTACAGGGAGTAAAAGACCTGAGGGGATTTCTAAAATCACAGGTACTTTCTGAGAGTTTCAATTACAGTTAGTTTATGAGGAATCTCAACATCGTCTAGTCCAAATGTGGAGTAGTTTTTATTTTTCTCCAGTCATTCCGTCTACTGGATTCTGAAATTCTTCCCTTATCACTTATTCATGATATCTTGAGCAGGTTTAATACTTCTCAGTCCTTTTGAGATGTTGATACTGCAATCTAGTTTAAAACCCTAAATCTCCATCTCCATCTAAAGTTCACTTCTTTCTGCATATCATAGGCTAGGTTTGTAGCTCAACGTTGGCATATATTTTGGAGGTAGGCATGGTTTATCTGAGATACACTCTCCTTGTCCCTTCCTCTCCCAGATCTAGCTTTTCTGATGTGGAGATCAGGGATGAGTGGTAAGAAGGTGAATATCCTTTTCTATAGTTGTGTTGATTAAGGTACAGGCTAACCTGCAGAACACGGAGACCTCAAACACAGAGGCTTAAGTAAGAATCAGGTTTATTTCTTTCTCAAATAATAGAAAAAAATAGTGCTAAAAGGCCTAGAATAGGTAACTTATCTCTACTCCACAAAGTCATTCAAGGGCTCAGGATGGCCAGATGGCTCTGTTTACTATTGCTCTGGGCTTCTCCTATGGCCTCCATTCTCTCTTGCATGAAACCACAGGAACTGATGAAGCCCTCCTCTGCCTTTTTGTATGTGTGTGGCCCAAGGGGCATTGAGGTGGAAATACACCTCTTTCCCAGGTACCTGATACCACAGTCTCTAATTGCCAGTAGGCAAGGGTTGGTCCAATGGAAATCTCCAACAGAGTAGACACCAGTCCCTCTACTAACTTACACTCCTGAACTCCAGGGGTCACATGTAATGTTCTCCAAGACTGCTCTGAGGGGTAGGGGGATCAACCTCAGAGGGTGATCCTGCATATTGCTGCATCAAAACAAGCATCCTTTTGAGGAAAGAGATGCCTGATCTCCCTGTCCAGTGTCTATGAGTTATGCTACTGTTATTCCCCCTTCACTTGGCTTGAGAAAGAGATGTCATCTCTTGTATAGGGAGAAGAGCTCGCAGGCTTATATCGTAAACATTCATCTCCTGATGCTGCTGACTCTCTTGCCACCTTCCCCAGCATTCTCAGGTGGATGGGGGAAGGCAGGGTGGGGTGATGCTGTAGATGGTGCTATCTGATTAAACTGCTCCTTAGAATGCCCCAGGGGACATGCTCCACTTGTTAGCAGATTTCTACAGAATGTGGTACATGATACTCCTTTGTCTTCAGTTTTGGACCCAAGTCATAGGAAAAGTTCCAGTCAACACCTTATTATGTAATCAGTACAACCAACAGATGAGAAGAGAAACCAAAATTGTTGGTAGGCTCTTGAATTACATGGCAGAGGAGCAATCTAAAAAAAAGTCTCCTAAATTTGGGCTAAATAATTAATAAAAAAGATAATTCATGTATAGTAATAGAAAAAAAGGCAAAGAAAGAATAATGGTATGGGTTTATGTCTATTGGTTCAAAAAGTCCACTTTGTAGAATGTATATTAAGAAAATAATTGTTCATTCACATCCCAAGGAAATATTGCTGCTTATTGCAGAATTGTTTCTAATTGCAAAAATTGGAAGCAATTTAAATATCCAACAACAGAAGATTGGTAAAATACATTATAAACTAAAATATTAAAAAGTACATTATAAATAAAATGGAATATTTTCCAGCCATTAATGACAAAATTATAGATGGAAAATTACTGACATGAAAAGATATTTATGATAGATTATGAATTAGGAAAAGCAGATTACAAACAGTATACATAGTATGATGCTATGTGTGTGTGCATGCACGTAAGCATGTGTAAGTAGATAAATTGTTACAAACTTTCTGAACCAGGATTTGCAGTAGGAGCCAAGACCCTAAAGAATGTTTATATATCTAGAAAAATGACTGCATGGTTGCTCTAAAAATGGTGCTGGTGTACCTCTATTTGGCAAGATTATTGTTGATTGAAATATTTTAAAATTTATTTATATTTCATGATTTTTCTTCAGTGAACATTTTTTACTTAGATAATTGAAAATTAAAATAACTGAAAAAATACATTCGAGAAGGATGCATACACATATATCTATCTTACCTTGTTATGAAGAAAAACTTTCTAAATCTAAAAGCAGGGTAGCCATGGTGTGGGCGGGGGGGCTTGCTTGCACGTATTTGTAAAATCTGATCGTAAAATATTCAGGGGCCAGGCATGGTGGCTCACACTTGTAATCCCAGCACTTCAGGAGGCTGAGGCAGGTGGGTCACTTGAGGTCAGGAGTTTGCAATCAGCCTGACCAACATGGTGAAACCCCATCTCTACTAAAAATACAAAATTAGCCAGGTATGATGGTGCGTGCCTGTAATCCCAGCTACTTGGGAGGCTGGGGCAGGAGAATCACTTGAACACAGGAGGCAGAGGTTGTAGTGAACCAAGATCATGACATTGCACTCCAGCCTGGGCAACAAGAGTGAAACTCCTTCTCAAAAAATAAAATAAATAAATACATATATAAAAATAAAATATTCAAAAAATTTGCAAGAAAATTAGTTGGTAGCTAGCCCTCAGCTATAGTGGAAATATTGACATTGCAAATGTCAGCAAATGCTACAGATCAGACTTCTCTTTTGAACCTGCTTTACCAGCACACAACTGAATGACAGAAATAGCAAAGAAAAGGGGAACTTATTTGTTTATATAAACATGAATGTGTTTATTGGTTCAAAGGATCTCAAAATGTGAAGGTAAATGATAGGGGAAGATGTTTTCAAAAAGTCTGACAGAAAGTCAATGTCAGTAACATAAAAGAGAATATACAGTTTGATATGGTTTGGATCTGTGTTCTCACCAAATCTCATGTCAAATTGTAATCCTCTATGTTGGAGGTGGGGCCTGGTTGGAGGTGATTAGATCATGGGGACGGAGTTCTCATGAATGAGTTGGTACCATTTCCTTGTGCTGTTCTCGTGATAGTGAGTGAGTGAGTTATTGTAAGATCTGGTTGTTTAAAAGTATGTAGCACCTCCTCACTCTCTCTCTCTTGCTCCTGTTTCTGCTATGTAAGACATCCTGCTCTCCCTTTGCCTTCCACCGTGATTGAAAGCTTTTCAAGGCCTCCCCAGAAACAGAAGCCACTATGCTTCCTGTACAGCCTGTGGAACTGTGAGCCAATTATGTTGGGATTCACTTGGGACGGGTGGCAAATATCAGGGAAATATGGGGAAAGTTAGAAGATTATAGTCTCAAACCTTTTGGAAGGCCGAAAGGTTTTAATGGAATGGGCTGAAGGCAGCCAGTTCATTATGTTAGAATTTTAAGTCATAGGGTAAAAGATTAGGATAATAAAAGCTTCCCTAGTTAAGTCTGTTTACCCCACATTCCTTTGTTCCTACTCTGATTTGTTTGCTCATGTAAACTTTGTGCTGGATGGTCCTCTCTAGGGGAGGTCAAAGGGGAATTACCTGCTAATGGTATTTATTCTGGGCCCTGGAACCAAAAGCTTTTATCATTTGCAAAACCACTCTTTTAACTATGTTAATTATCCACAAGTGTGTTGACTTAGAACTTCTGTTATTAAATCTATGCTGAATAAATGTGAGGAGGTACAGGGAGCTGTGGTTGGTTAGCTGCAATCGCCTTCTGAAAGCAGCTGACAACCATCCCTAGCCCACTGATTCACTGTATTCTGGTGTGTGTGAGTGCATTCATTCATCTGGTCGTTAAGTCAGGGTCTGCAGGACAGACCTCCGCAGGTGGTGATCAATTTCTCAGGTGGTCACCCCAATGTAATCAAGGTCTCAGATGGTGACCCCAACGTGACTGAGGTCTCACAATTAAATTCCTTTTCTATAAATTAGCTAGTCTCAGGTGTTTGTTTATAGCATTGCAAGAATGGACTAATACAGAAAATTGGTATCAAGGTGGGGCGGGGTGGGGTGGGCATTGCTATAAAAATGCCTTAAAATGGGGAAGGAGCTTTGGAGTTGGATAACAGGCAGAGGTTGGAAGATTGTGGAGAGCTCAGAAAAAGACAGGGAGATGAGGGAAAATTTGGAAATTCCAAGAAACTTGTTAAATTGTTTGGACCAAAATGCTGATAGTGATACAGACAATGAAGTCCAGGCTGAAGAGGTCTCAGATAGAAATGAGGAACTTATTGGGAACTGGAGCAAAAGTCACTTTTGTTAAATGTTAGCAAAGAACTTGGAAACATTGTGTCCCTACCCTTGGGATCTGTGGAACTTTGAACTTGAGAGAGCTCATTTAGGGTATCTGGCAGAATAAATTTCTAAGAAGAAAAGTGTTCAAAACGTGGCGTGGCAGCTGGGTTTCAGGCTAGGATGGGGCCTGTAGCCCCATTCTTTTGGCTGATTTCTCCCTTTTGGAACAGTAGTATTTACTGAATGTCTGTACCTTCACTGTTTGAGAGTAAATAACTTGCTTATGGTTTTACAGACTCATAAGTGGAAGGGACTTGCTTGTCTCAGACAAAACTTTGGACATCTTTTGAGTTAATGCTGGAATGAGATAAGATTTTGGGGGACTGCTGAGAAGGGATGATTGTATTTTGCAATATGAGATGACATGAAATTTGGAGGGGCAGGGGGTGGAATGATATGATTTGGATCTGTGTCCCCACTAAATCTCATGTCCAATTATAATCCCCCATGTTGGAGGTGGGGCCAGGTGGGAGGTGATTGGATAGGGGTAGAGTTCTCATGAATAGGTTAGTATCATCCCCTTGGTGCTGTTCTCATGCTGGTGAGTAAGTGAGTTATCTTATCATGAGAGCTGGTTGTTTAAAAAAGTGTGTAGTACCCCCACCCCCGTTCCTGCTCTGTCCACATTCTTGCTCTCTTGTTCACTTTTCACCATGATTGTAAGTTTCGTGAGACCTTGTCAGAATCAGAAGCCACTGTGTTTCCTGTACAGCCTGCAGAACTGTGAACCAATTAAACCTTATTCCTTTATAAATTACCTCGTCTCAGGTTTTGTTTTTCAGCAGTGCAAGAATGGACTATTACGCAATTAAATTGTAACAAACAGAACCCTGATATAAAAATAGGTAAATGACATGAACAGGTAATTCACTAAAGAGATACATATTGCCAATAAACATGAGAAAACATCCAATGACATTTATAATGAAAGAAAATAAAAATAATGAGATGTCACTCTATATCAATCAAATGGACAGATCTCTAAAATGTTATTTTTGTGGAGGATGTGTAGATGCCTACTCTAGCACACTCTTGGAGGGCAGGTAAGTTGGAACAATCTTTATGGAGAGGATTTGGTGGTATGTAACATAACAATGCTCATATTCTTCAATCTAGTCATTCTTTCCCAGAAATTGATCCTAAAGCAATAGTAAAAGATTCAGACCAAGATTGTGTACAAAGGTGCTTATAACATTTTGTGAAATGGAAAGGGCAAATCTCCCCTCAGACAGTGCTGAGGATGGCTGGTCATGACCTAAGATTTACTCAGGTACTGATACATCAGTGGCAATTTCAAAAATTTGGCTGGAAAATTAAGGTTGTTAAGGGAGAATGTATTAAAAGGGAAATGTCCAAGTGATGACACTTCTCATTCCCAACAAGTTTACAGGATGCAGTTCTGAAGTTCTAAGATCAGGTGGGTAAGAAAAGCTATAGGATTGTGTAGGGGCAATAGGGAGGAAAAGAGAAAAAAGAAAAAAGAAGATCACTGCTCTGCACATTGATGTGAGTGCTAACCTCACTGTGAGAAGCACCTCACAAATTATGACAGTGCCCATAGCATTTGTTTCCTTCCTTATTGATTAAGAAACCATACTCTCTACTCCTTCATGATAAAAATACACAAGAAGCTAGGAATGAAAGAAGAGTTTCTCAGCTGATAAAAAGCATCTGTGGAAAAACTCACAGCATTATACTTAATGGTAAAACATATACTTAAAGCTTTCTCCCTAACATCAGGAACAAGATAAGGATATCTGCTCTCGTTACTTTTTTTTGGAGACAAGATCTCATTCTGTTACTCAGGCTAGAGAGTTGTGGAGTGATTACAGCTCACTGAAGCCTTGACCTCCAGGCTCAAGCAATCCCCTGACCTCAGCCTCCTGAGTAGTTGGGAGTTTAGGCACACATCACCATACCTGGCTAATTTTTGTATTTTTTTTGTAGAGACAGAGTCTCCCTATGTTGCATATGCAGATCTTGAACTCCTGGCCTCAAGTGATCCTCCAGCCTCAGCCTCCTGAAGTGCTGGGATTACAGGCGTGACCCACTGTGCCTGGCCCTGCTCTCACCACTTCTATTCAACATTGTACTGGAGGTACTAGCCAGGGCAATTAGGAGTTAAGAATTCATATCAGAAAGGAAAGAAGTAAAACTGCCTCTGTTTGCAGATGACATTATTTTCTTTACAGAAAATACCTAGAAATCTACTTGTCTTAGTCAATTTGGGCTGTTATAAAAAAAGTGCTAGAAACTGGGTGGCTTATAAACAACATAAATTTATTTCTCATAGTTCTGGAGCCTGGAGGTCTGAGATCAGAGTGTCAGCATGGTGGCTTCTGATGAGGGCCCTTTTCTGGGTTGTAGACTGCTATCTTTTGTTGTACCCTCACATGGCAGAAAAAGGACTAAAGAGCTCTTTGGGGGTCTTCTTTATAAGGGCACTAATCCCATTCATGAGGGCTCCATTCTCAAGACTTGATTACCTCCCAAATGTACCACTTTCCGATATTATTACATTGAGGGTTAGGATTTCAACATATAAATTTTGGGGGAGCACACGCATTTAGTCTATAACACCACTAAAAAACCATTAGAATTAATAAACAAGTTTAGCAAGGTGGCAAGATACACATCACTACATAAAAATCAATGATATTTCTATACAGCAGCACTGAACAAACTGAAAATTTGAAGAACAATGTGTCAAAATATACTTAGAAATAAACTGAACAAAAGAAATACAAAACGTATACTCTGAAACCATAAAAGACCATTGAAAAAAAATTAAAGGCCAAAGTCAATAAAAGATATCTGTGCCCATGAATCAGAAGACTTTTTTTTTTGAGACAGAGTCTCACTTGGTTGCCCAGGCTGGAGTGCATTGGTGTGATCTCGGCTCACTGCAACCACCGCCTCCCAGGTTCAAGTGATTCTCCTGCCTCCACCTCCCAAGTTAGCAAGGATGTAAAGAAATTAAAACCCTTAAATTTTGCTGATGAGAATGTAAAATAATATCAAGACAAATGTGGCTCCATCTTGGGTGCTAATCCACCATGTTGACTTCTGATTAGCTTCAGTCCCGTGAATGCCTCCTGATTCCTACTTTATTTACTATCCTTAGTGTTCTCACTATAGATCCTGACTTTAGTTCAAGCCACCTTGACCTTATCACACATATAGGCCATCCATTGATGGGAGTTTGGGAGGTTGTTTTGGGATGAACCTGTTCCCTCTCAGATCATCAGGCATAAGTTAGATTCTCATAAGGAGGGCACAACCTAGATCTCTGGCATGTGCAGTTCACAATAGGGTTTGCACTCCTATGAGAATCTAATGCTGTGGCTGATCGGACAGGAGGCGGAGCTCAGGTGGTCATGCTTGCTTGCTCGCTGCTCACCTCCACCTGTGCAGCCTGGTTCCTAATGGACCACTGACTGGTACCAGTTCATAGCCCAGGAGTTGGGGATGCTTGATATAGAGCCCCCATTCCAGATAGTATGTAAGCCCTGTAGTGGTTTAGCGATTTACCTGCCTTGTTGCTGCTCAAGACCACATTTCTGTAAGTTCCCTTAATAAATTACCCTTTACCAACAAACTGGAATTGTCTTTCTCATTCTTCAGTTTTTTTGGCTCCTTCAGCACTTGGGGCTGCTTTGCATACTGATCTGTAGGAGATTAGTCAAAGTGGTGGGAAAAATTATAGGAAAGATGCAAACCTTCTTGGAAGGCCAGGAGGTTTTCCAGAAGCTTTGGGAAAGAGTGAGCTGAAGGCAGCTGATCTTACCCTGGGGCAAAAGGCAGCTAACAAGGGAATGTAGAAGAGTTTATCTAAATAGCTTGTTTGCTCATGTTGTCCTAAAACTGACCTTTGATCATTCATGTGTAGGATTTCTCTCTTCTCAGGGGGCTGACAATGTTTACTACCCACAAATTGTGTTTGCTTTAGGCCTTTGTCATTGAAGCTGTACTAAATAAATGTGAGCATCACCAGTTTATCAAGGTTGCTGCTGACTCTTGCAGGGGTCCCCTAGCTGGGCTGACAGGCAAGCCTGTGTCTGCATACTCCGTTCATCTGTTGTTCAGCAAGAGTCTTCAGGACAGAGTTGGCAGCTGCTGCCCCCGTGTGAGGAACGCTGCAACAGATTGTGACAGAACCCTTGAAAATGGTGAAGAGCGTGTGCAGCCAATAAGTTAGTAAGTCTTTGGTGCCCGCTCCAGATTTCCAAGTTTGAGGGAATTGTTCAAGCTAGGGTTTCATCATGGGAAAACAGTTATCAGCACGGGACAACAGTTATCAGCACAACAGAAACAGTATATTAGAGTATTGAAACAGCTTCTTAAAGCTAGCAGAGCCTCAGTTCACAGACTCAATTAAAGGACCTAATGAAAACTGTTGTTTCCCATAACCCATGGTTCCCAGAAGAAGGCATGCTAGATGTAGAGCTCTGGGAATGAGTGGGGAGAAATCTTAAATGCAATCATGCGCAGGGCAACGGGTCCCAGTAACATCTCTAACATTATGGGCCTTACTCATGGCTGCTTTGGTCCCACTCTACACAGAAGAGCCCAAAAAGGTAAAAGAAGAGCAACCATCACCTACTTTACCACCTCGTGTTCCTCCCCCAGCCCCACCATTACCGAGTAAAAGTTCCACAGAGGAAACGGAGGTTTCCCCTAAGCCCCCTCCCACAATAAATTGGAAAAACAATAAAGGAGACACTACAGCTATGGTACCCTGTCTTAGGCAAAAGGCATTAGAAGGGGAGCTCTTGACCTGCCCAGTAATGTAATATCAACAAGGCAATCAGGTATATGAACACATTTCTTTTGATGCTAATAAAGAGATAAGAAAAAGCATTAGAGAAAATGAAGCTGCTAGCCCACTTACAAAAGGACTTATTGAGGCCATAGCAGACAACTTGCATATAAGCCCATGGGACTGGTCAGTGCTAGCTAAAACAACTTTAGACGCCAGTCAATACCTCCTCTGGAGGGCAGAATTTGATGAATTATGTGAACAGCAAACCCTTTTCTAATAATGACCACTGTTATTCCTCTCCTACTCCTGACGTGGCTCTCTCAAAATCCTATTTGGGTAGAACAGTGACCTTTAAAGGAAGAGAATTACTAACATGAATTAGTTGAGGAGCAATTAAAAGCTGGCCATATAGAACCATCTAACAGTCCTTGGAATTCGCCCATTTTCATTGTTCCAAAAAAGTGTGGCAAATGAAGACTTTTGCATGACTTACAGGCTACTAGTGCTAATCTGCAACCTATGGGTCCCCTTCAACAGGGGCTCCTTTTCCCCGTGGCAATTCCTCAAAATTGGCCTATAGTCATTATTGACTGAAAAGAGACTGCTTTTATACTATTCCCCTTGCGGAACAGGACAGATAAAAATCTTCATTTACAATACCAGCTATCAATAATGAAAGGCCAGCTCGCTGATTACATTAGAAAGTGCTTCCTCAAGGAATGCTGAACTGTCCTACCAGGTGTCAGTATCATGTAAATCAGGCTTTGCTCCCCAGTAGAAAAGAATTTCCTAACTGCAAGATCATTCATTTTATGGATGATATTTTATTAGCAGCCCCAATGGAGCCAGTACTTTTAAGTTTAGATGCCTCTGTCCAAAGGAATACACAGTTAAGAGGTTTAATCATAGCACCTGAAAAAGTACAAATGTCCTCTCCTTGCAAATATCTTGGATATATACTAACTTCCTGGTCAGTAAGACCCAGAGGATTAAATTCTAGCAACTTACATACTTTAAATTATTATCAAAAATTACTGGGTGGGCCAGGCATGGTGGCTCATGGCTGTAATCCCAGCACTTTGGGAGGCTGAGGTGGGTGGATCACCTGAGGTCGGGAGTTTGAGACCAGCCTGGCCAACATGAAGAAACCCTGTCTCTACTAAAAAATACAAAATTTGGCTGGGTGCGGTGGCTCACGCCTGTAATCCCAGCACTTTAGGAGGCCGAGGTGGGCGGATCAAAAGGTCAAGAGATCAAGACCATCCTGGCCAACACGGTGAAACCCTGTATCTACTAAAAATACAAAAATTAGCTGGGCATGGTGGCACATGCCTCTGGTCCCAGGTACTCAGGAGGCTGAAGTGGAAGAATCACTTGAACCCAGGAGGCAGAGGCTGCAGTGAGCCGAGATTGTGCCACTGCACTCAAGCCTGGCGACAGAGCAAGACTCTGTCTCAAAAAAAAAAAAAATACAAAATTAGCCGGGTGTCATTTCAGGCTCCTGTAATCCCAGCTACTTGGGAGGCTGAGGCAGGAGAATCGCTTGAACCTGGGAGGCAGAGGTTGTGGTGAGCCGAGATTGTGCCACTGCACTCCAGCCTGGGCAACAACAGTGAAACTGTCTCAAAAAAAAAAATTACTTGGTGATATTAACTGGCTTCACCCCACGTTGGCATAACTACTGATAAGTTGCAAAACCGGTTTTCTATCCTAAAGGGCAATACAGCCCTAGATTCTGCCAGATATTTAACCCCTGCAGCACAAAAGGAAATTGAGGAAATAGAACAAGCTATTTCTCAGAGGCAACTGGAGCACATAGACCCAAAATATTCAGTTCAATTGTTTGTTTTTCCTACTAAACATTCTCCAACAGGACTACTAGGACAGATGACCCCAGGGCTATGCTTCCTAGAATGGGTCTTTCGCTTACATACTGGAACTAAAACACTATCTCCCTATATCCAGCTAGTTAGAAAAGTCATCTCTATCAGCCACAGATGATGCAATCTGTTGCTAGGTTATGACTCTGATGTCATAAGAATTCTTTTGAGTAAAAAGCAATTCAAAACAGCATTGCCTCTATCGCTAGATCTTTAGATAGCACTCTCTGATTATGCAGGCCATATAGAGCATGCCCTTCCTGCTGACAAACTACTTCAGTTCTTATCTCCTGTAGTTATGCCTACAAAAGTAGTTCACTCCCCAATACCTAACACTTTAATGCCTTTTAGTGACTCTGCTTACTCTATTTATTTATTGCAGTACCTTAAAACAGCCCTCATTAAGTCCACTCTCAAGCCCACCCCACCCTTAAAAATATGCTCAGAAAACAAAAGAAGGGGAATATGAGTAAGGACCTTGCAACCCTACTAGCACAAGCCTTATTTACCTTGAATTTCTTAAATTTAAATAATAAACTTCAATCAGCTATAGAAAAGCACTTTGCTAACAAGACATAAAACCTGCAGTTTTATGCAAAAATGTGAATAGTAACGTATGGTGTGGTCCAAACAATGTGCTAACATGGGGAAGAGGATATGATTGTGCTCACACCTCCTCAGACCCTCTTTAGATTCCAGCATGATACATCAAACCATACCATGGCATGGTTAGGACCCAACCCAGTACCAGAAATGAAGGAAATGACCCTGCAGGACCCACCGCCCCAGACAATGTGGCTCCCTTCGATGACACAAGCCCCAAGCATCACCTAGGGGATGCTGAAGAAGATGATTCAGGAGGCTGAGCAAATCCTGCTCCAAACACAAATACTATTCACTCCAGATAATTTGTCCCTTTTTTATTCTCTCACTTTGCCTGCTACCTGTACCTGCTACACTCTAGAAAGCCCATCTTCTAAATCTGCCTTTTTTTCTGACTGTTATTTAGGCAGACACTCCTTTCCCAGCCTCTAATAAATTCAACTGCTTGGCTAGAAAAGATTAACATCCCCCTGGTGGGGTCATTTCATTAATGGCAAGTAACACTACAGGTCACTCCTTGATTGGAAAAAAATGTTACCAATCATACTCATGTTTGTTTCATGTTATTTACTAATTCTAGGATGCCAAGCTGGAACACTGCTTATAACCACTGCGCCTGACAAACCTGTTGCTGCACACATCTGTGCTCTTCAATCAACAATACCTGATGCAAAAAACAGAAAAGGGGGAGATGTAGGAGATCGGTTAGGGTGGTGGGAAAAATTATAAGAAAGACACAAACATTCTTGGAATGCCAGGAGGTTTGCAAAAGAATGAGCTGAAGGCGGCTGTTCTTATCCTGGGGCAAAAGGCAGTTTACAAGGGAATGTAGAGGAGTTTATCTAAATAGCTTGTTTACTCATGTTGTCCTAAAACCAACCTTTGATCATTCACAGGCAGGACTGCTTTCTATTTAGGGGTTGACAATGTTTATTACCCACAAACTGTGCTTTCTCTAGGCCTGTGTCATTAAATCTGTACTAAATAAATGCAAGAGTCACTGGCTTACCAAGGCTGCCACTCACTCTGGCAGGGGTCCCCTAGCTGCACTGACAGGCAAGCCTGTGTCTGTGTACTCTGTTCGTCTGTCGTTCAGCCAGAGTCTGTAGGACAGACTCAGCAATGGCCCTTTTATGGAACAGTTAGCTGTCTGGCCAGCCAGGAGGAGCCAGGAAACCAATGTATGGGTGAGAAGAAGGAGGTGTCCTCAGGGGAGATGCCAGGGGATCTTCTCATCTATGTAGGGTGACATTGCCTGTTTGCTAGATGCCTGTGGACTGCCAGGTGAGTACTGGGGTGCCCTAAAAATGCCAGAGGGTCTCAAAGGCTTGTTAGTACAAAGCTGTAGGACCCACTGTGGTAAGAAGGGTCACTGAGTGGTGACAACATGAGCTTGCCACTGTTACGGGCTGTGTGAGTGGCCACAGACCACAGGTAGTGGTTGAGGTGACATTATAAAAGCTAGAGGAAGAGTGACAGGAAAGCATATGAGAACTTCCACATTTGTGTTGGCATCCAGCTTGGTGGATGAGCTTGATGAGATGGAAACTCTAAGAGCTTAAGGACTAAGGGAAACCCTAGCCTGCCACTTTATCTGGCTGATAGGGAGGAAGTTGTGCTGGCTGAAAGTGTGAGCTGTCCTTGCCAAACTGGACTGGGATGCTAATCTTTGGCAACAAACTAGTGAATCAGATAAAGACATAGAGGTTATTTTGGAGGACAAGGATGACTATTCTTCCCTTTTGAGAGCAAGACCACTCATGCAGAAGAACGCAAAAGCCCAACACATGCAGCCAGGCAGTAATTGACAGCCTTCCCAGGCATCCTTAACTGTCCATGAGTACACCTTGGCAGAATTAGTGGGTATAGCAAACACTTTTAAATAGCTGCAAAGAGAAAGCTTAGCCTCATGGATGATGCAGCTGTGGGACACTTGTGGGGATAGTATTTCTTTAGCAGGGAGTGAAGCTGGAAAAATGAGTAACATTACCCATCCATCCTGCTTGGAGACAGTATTTGCACAATACTAGAACAGTTGAGGACCATCATAGTCTTACGGACTGGATTATCCTGGCTATGAAAGAGGCCTGGCCAAATGAAGGAGATTTCCCAGGTCAGACTCTGGCATGGCGCTCTCTGGAGGAAACACAGAGCAATTTAAGGGAGTTGATGAGCATGCATCAGGTAATTTATACCCAACAGTTTACAAAACTTGATAAAGCTATGTTTACCACGGGCATGAAAATTAAGTTGCTGCAAGCTGGCCTGTGGGAGTGGAATGGCCCTCTCCTGTCCCTGTTGATCCCCCTTGTGGTAAGGATGTATATGATACAGGAGAAGCTGCAGGTGATTTTGGAAAAACTGGAAAGGGAAGAGATAAAGTCTGACTGGTTACTAAAGGAAAAGGGGAAAAGGGAGAAGCCAATTCTGCTGAACTAAAAAGGGAGGCCTAAAAGGCCCAGTTGGAATGACTGGGAAACAAAATGTGGTATGATCTGATCTCAGCTGGAGTAGGCAAAGAAAAAATAAATCAGCAACCCAGTGCCAGATGAGTGGGCCTTTGAAAGACCTGAATTTTGATCAACAGCTTAGACCCCTTCCTACTGTCCTACCAGAAAAAGGAGAAAAAAAAGGCCTCTGTAAAAGAACTCCAGTCTCTGTGTTCCAGGGTGGACTTTTTCCCAGTCTAGTGACTAGGGGTGGGGCCAAGGTTGCCTCCATGCAAGAGCAATGGGGGCGACCAAGCCCCCATGTGGATGGAGCTCACAATCTGTTGGAGTCCAGAAACAAGCAGAGGACCTTAGCTTTAGTGGACACAGTTGCAGAAAATGCACCTTAATTTTGAAGACTTAGAATGAAAACAAATGAAATATCTCATTAATAATGTTTTATATTCATTGCATGTGAAATAATATTTTGGATATATTAGGTTAAATAAAATATTTTAAAAAATTTTAAAAAGAAGCTGTATTCTCTGAGAATGGCAGTTTTCCTTGGGAGACGTGGCTGTGTCAATGTATGGGTGTACATGATTACAAGTGTGTGTTTGTTCAATGGTGACCCGCTGGACAAAAGGGGGAAAAAGAGGCAGGTGGATGCCTCTGAATTATACACTTTATTTAATTTATTTATTTTTTGAGATGGAGTCTTGCTCTGTCACCCAGGCTGGAGTGCAGTGGCATGATCTTGGCTCATTGCAACCTCCACCTCTTGGGTTCAAGCAATTCTCCTGCCTCAGCCTCCTGAGTAGCTGGGATTACAGGTGCCTGCCACCACACCTAGCTAATTTTTGTGTTTTTTAGTAGAGATGGGGTTTCACCATGTTGGCCAGGCTGGTCTCAAACTCCTGACCTCAGGTGTTCCACCCATCTCAGCCTCCCAAACTGCTGGGATTATGGGTGTGAACCACTGTCCCCAGGCCTGAATTAAACATTTTAAACAGGTGAAATTTTTTATGGTTTGTGAATTATATCTCAATAAAGTTTTGTTAAAAATAAACCACAACTAACTACAGATCACATCTCACTGACAGCATATTTTTACTGCCCTGGATCCAAAAATAAATGCCCAGGTATGGGCTAGTGGGGGCAGAGACACATACTCCTGTAATGTACACAGCTGCGAGTGGTGGGGATGAGTCAGTGGGGAAATTTCGACAGAATTCAGAGTGCTGAGGCGGTTCCCTTACTGCCCTGTTGACTTCTCTCCCCTGGGCGTTGCTCCCTCAGTCTGGATTCACAAAGTCAATGCCTTTGGGAGCCAGGAACTAAATTATCAGTCAAAGACACCTCCCTCCTGTCCAGTTATGGGTCTCAGGGAGGAAATGACAGGTAGGTGGTTTCATTCTTTCCGTTTCAGAAAATATTTTCGGCCATAACACATTTCCCCTATTAAACAAATTCTGAGGTAAGGGGAAACAGACAGAGACAATAAGAACATTCCACGTCGAAAAGGATCTCAGCGTTCTCAGTTTAGGGAAGTTGGCCTTACTGGCTATGTGGTAGAAAAGCTGATGATGGGTGAGGATTATGGAGGGAGGGAATGGAGGCAGTTTTGTCATCCCCACATCCGGTTTGTGACTGGACACAATACGGGCTGACATTAAGTTCAGAGGCAGTCAGCTGGAATCCCTTAGCTTTATTTGCCCATTTTTGTTTTGTTATTTTGTTGTTGTTATAATCGGAAAAGACAAGGGCAGAGCTATCTGAATGCTTCTTTGAATGTTGACAACGAACCCCATGATTTTTATAAACCCCATGTGAAAAACGTGCTAAGAATCTCTTTTCTTCTTAGCATGTTTTTCACTTAGAGTTTATAAAAATGTGGTTTGAAGAAAGTTTGAAAAGATCAGTGGAAAAAAATTCAGCACCAAATTTTCTCTGAAAATCAACTTGTCAAAAAAGACGTGACTAACATCCATCCTGTAACCAGCGCATGAATGATCTTCCCTCTTTACGAATGTGCTTCAGCAAAACTTTAATCTTGACCCCCCCGCCCTTTCCACTTTTAATAGTGGATGGATGAAAAGGCAAGAGGAAAAACAAAGTCAAAACACACCCAGACGCACACTTCCGTCAGCATGGCCACCACGGCGTTTTGAATTCAGCCACTTATGATGTGTGGATTATTAACTCTACCTCATTTACTTCATCAGCGTAAACAGTAGAAAACTGACTGTAGTGAAATATAGAACCATAGAAACATGATCCTATTATTTTATTACAGGCTCATCGTTAACCCACAGACTATGCTACATATGAATAAGAGAAAATAAGTTTATTCTTAACTATGTAATGTAATTCCAGTGGAATTCGGTAGGTGGCATAGAAGAGCTTTTTTGTTTTGTTTTGTTTTCAACACTAAATGTGGTTAACAGTGAAATAAATCTCCAAGGAAGTGCTTGAGTTTCTTACAGACTGCCAAACGGAACAGACAAGCAGGTTGTCTTGGTAAGCGACATCTTATTTTATTTTGTGAAACAAAATAATTATATAGCTAGTTATTAAGTACAGAAATTTCCAAAGTCTGTGTAAGTCCTGGGTATTTTTCTAAGTGGGTTATATTTATGATATGTACATGGTTACCGTGTAGTTTGTACTGGCATTCGTGTATCAGTTCTGAGTCCTAAATCAGGGAAACTACCCCTGCTGCTCCGGGAATAACACCTTGTATGTGATTTGCTTACCAGGAATATTTTTGAGTTGGGAAAGAAATATTTGGGTCACAAACGTCTTCTGGTTTTCTTCCAGACCAGCTGCTAGTTGTTGATTTCAGTCGGCATTTCTTTTCACCCCATCCCGACTTTCATATTCTCTTTGCAATGTTAAGGAAAATGAGCTGTAAGTCAGTTCTTCCCAGAGGCAATGCTGCTGTTCAACTCTTCTACTTTTATGGGCAGGTTTGTTTCAGTTTTTTCTGCTGGGCCTTTCCCACTAGCTAGTCCTTCTGTTTCTCAGGCCACTAACACTGTTGCGGGGAGCTAGTCAGGTAGATTTGCAGGTTTTGAAGATGTTTCCTAGGCTACACCTGATTTGGTCAAAAGACTTGAAAGTGAATGTGTTTTATATGTGTTTTTATAACAAACAAAAAGCAAAAGGTCACAAGACCACATGGGAAACAAAGCAGAACAGTTCTTAAACTGGCTCAGATTCTCTTAATAGCTAATAGCTAGTTGGTTAATAGCTAGTTGGTCTTGTGCAGAGAAGGCCTTTAGTAAATATTTACGGGGACTAAACTTAATTGGCCAGATAAATTGTATGGGTATTGTCCATTCAAACCAGTCAAAGCCTTGATTTGATGCCCCCAAAGTCTCCAAACTAAGACAAATTAAATGTATTGATTCATTGTATCACATAATGTGAGGCTAAACCTATCATAATTATGAAAATTGACAGAAACACACCTAGAGGTGTTTTATACTTTCAAATGAAAGCATCCTTTTCTGCTCAGCTTATTTTTCTTTTGGTAGTAAAATAGTGTTTTGATAAAAAAATACTTTGGTCTAGGAAGCTGAGACGTTAATTTTCATTGATTTAACAAGTTTGGTATATAAAATTCAAAGATCCTAGAATATCAGTTATTCCTTTGTATAACATTTTGATTTCTTAATTATAGAAATAATAATGGTTTCATAAACCAAGTACCTGAAATTAATGACTTCAAATGAAAGGGCAAAATGGAGATTGGGCAAATAGAAGATATTTGAGTCAATTAACTTAGCTCAACATAAAACTGAAGCTGTGCTTTCACTAGATGCTTGCGTTAGGAGCAGTGAATCCATATGGGTCTGTCGCAACTTGATTCTTGCCCCCTTGGTGGAAAGAACTTGTCTGAAGGGTATAAGGCAGAGTGACAGACCGAGGCAAGTTGTAGAGGAAGAGTGACAGTGTCGTGCCCAGGACAGGTTCCAGCCCGTACTGAGGTCTGAGGGGAGTGGGTGATGAGCAGATAGCTGAAAGAACACGCAAGGAGCTGTAGGCAGGTGAAAGGTGATTTTATTCGGCAGCAGCTTGCATCAGCACCTTACACTGGTTCTCTCAGACTGTCCGCCTTGTCCCAGCTGCTTAGTCCAGCGGCTTCCACATACAGCTGTGCATCCGACTCTCCCTTGCCTTCAGGATCAGCAGCTTAACTCTTTCTCTCTCTGGGCACGAGTGAGCCAAGCTGTATCCTGGTTCCCCTCTGTCCATCTGCAAAGACGGACAGCTTTGTCTCTCTCTCTCTCTCTCTCTCTCTCTTTCTCCGGGCTCCAGCATGCCTGTACAGTGTCAGCAGAGCAATTATACCTTTTACAGACAATAGTGGCTTAGAGCCAAGTGATGAGCCTTACCTATGTTATGACTATGGTGGTGAGCTTCTCTATGTTACATCTACATGATTATGATAACATGTAAAGTTACACGCCTGCACTTTAAACTTGCTGAGTTACTCTGAATGTTTACCTTGGCCTATCCTTGACCACAGCATAGCCACATTCCTTACAGAGAGTTTATTAAAAAGTTTTAGGGCCGGGCACAGTGGCTTATGCCTGTAATCCCAGCACTTTGGGAGGCTGAGGTGGGCAGATCACAAGGTCAGGAGTTCAAGACCAGCCTGATCAACATGGCAAAACCCCATCTTTACTAAAAATACAAAAATTAGCTGGGCATGGTGGTACGTACCTATTATCCCAGCTACTCAGGAGGCTGAGGCAAGAGAATCACTTGAACCCAGAAGGTGGAGGTTGCAGTGAGCTGAGATCATGCCACTGTCTTCCAGCCTGGATGACAGAGCGAGAGACAAAACAAAATAAAAGTTTTATATCAGGGATGAAAGGAAGTAAAGTATACTTTGAAGAGGCCGAGTGGGCAACTTGAGAGATCCCAGTGCCTAGTTTAACCTTTGACTTGGGGCTTATTTGTTGGCAGGTTATGGGGTCTTGCGTCTCTTCTCCCCTGATTCTTCCCTTGGGGTGGGCTGTCTGCATGTGCAGTGGCCTGCCAGCACTTAGGGGGGTTGCATGCACACTGTGTTTACTGAAGCTGTGCACATACTTATTGGAGACATTTTCCTCTTACCAGACAAGCATTCCTAGAGGAAGGTCACATACCAGTTAAAGTCCGCCATTTTGCCTCTTAGTGTGCATGCTTGAGCCTGCTTGCCCAACTCCTGAGAATTTATCAGGAAGCTGCTAACCAGCAGCTTCAGATGTGTTTTCTACCTATTAGGAGACTGACTTTCCCTGGTGCCAGCTGCAATCAATGATTATTCTACAAAGACTGTTTAACAACTGCCTGACCATCAAGTGATGGTCATCTGATATTCCTGGTTGGGTCGGGGGGCCTTCTTCTACCCGGCTCATGTCTGCCTAAGAACCTACTCTAACACCTGGGGACAGGCAGTTTTAGAAATTTATATCTTTTTTGTGACAATGGCTGTTGTTAAGGGAAAAAGGACAACTTTCATCTTGCTTGTGGTAGGTTCTGTGAGGCAAGCACTCACACCCTTGCATGGGGTCCTGACTGCCCTGATTACTTTTTTTTTTTTTACACTGTTGCCCAGGCTGGAGTGCAGTGGTGCAATCTCGGCTCACTGCAACCTCCACCTCCCAGGTTCAAGTGATTCTCTTGCCTCAGCCTCCCGAGTAGCTGGGATTACTGGCGTGTGCCACCACACCCAGCTAATATTTTGTATTTTTTTTAAGTAGAAACGGGTTTCACTATGTTGGCCAGGCTGGTCTCAAACTCCTGACCTTGTCATCCACCCACCTCGGCCTCCAAAGGTGCTGGGATTACAGGCATGAGCCACTGTGCCTGACCTCTCTGATCACTTTTGCGTACCATGCCTGACAATGCTGATCACTGCTTCCATGAACTCTGGTGTTGGCTAGGAGTTGGAAAGAGCCCTGATCTGGATTCAGGCATAGGAACAAGCAGGAGACCCCAACTTGGACCATAAGGCCAGACCACTTTTGCTTTGACGTGGTTTGTAACAGATTGCTCTGTTTTGAGATAATAGGTACTCTACCAGGGTATTATTTTTATTCCTATTATTTTAGTCCTTTTGGATTGCCATAACACAGTACCACAGACTGGGTGGCTTATAAACAACAGACATTTATTCCTCACAGTTCTGGAGGTGAGAAGTCTGAGATCAGGGTGGTAGTATGGTTGGGTTCTGGCGAGGGCCCTCTTCTGGTCTGCAGATGCCACCTTCTTGTATTTTCACATGGCAGAAAGCCAGAGAGCTCTCTGGAGTCATTTTTATAAGGGTACTAATCCGACTCATAAAGGCTCTATCCTTATGACCTAATTACTTCCCAATTCTCTCCTGCTGATGCCATCACATTGGGTGTTAGGATTTCAACTTAAGAATTTCATGGGGCACAAACATTCAAGCTATAATATCCATTGAAGTATTGCTCCTTGAGTGAATAGCTCTTTCAGGAAGCTGGAGACGAAGAATTGGGAAATTTCTGGGTCTTTCAGTCAAATACAATCAATGTCATAAAAACACCACCTTGACTCTTAACATGAACTTTCATGTCTGCATCATCTTCCTTGCTCAGGGTCTTCATGAACACTAGTGGGGGTGCCAGGCCCTCTTCCATGTTAGAAGAAATCGGGATAACGAAGGCATATCGGGCTCCTCTACAAAAGCGTAAGTCCAAGGAAGGCTCCAAAACCCAGATAAGTTTGCATGTCTAAATTGGGGGATTTTGAATTATTCAGGTTCTCTGTGCTCATTGAGATATGGGAGGGGATATGTGAAGAGGAATTTGGTGCTTTGCTGATACTGATGGTTTGCTTGTCTGACAGTTCTAGGGGATTTTGAATAAGTTCCTTGTGAGAACTGTGTAGCTGTGTAATCCCAGCTGAAAGGTCTCTGAAGGTGAGGAGTGCACACTCTGGAGTTCATCCTAACACAGCTCCCTCTGTTCTCACATGCCACTGAAATGCTGGCCACAAAATAGTGTCTGAGCTAGAGCAGTTTAAATACTGGTACAATAGGCATAACCTAGAACAATGCCTACCACTGCATAGAGAATAAATACATATTTGATGAATGAGTAAAGAAAGTATTCTGAATAAGAGAGAGGAGGAAACAGATCCCTTTCTCGAAACCTTCCAGTGTTTGCCACCCACTCATCATTCTCGGAATAGAATCCCAACTCCTTGCAATGATTGACAAAGCCTGAGTGATCTTGGCCCTAACTCCGCTCATCTTCCCTCATTCCATGCTAACACTGACCATCCCACTCCTTCTCAGACAAGGCAAGCTCCATTCCGTCTCAGGACCTTCATACTTGCCTTTTGCCAGAAATGCTCTTCCCCCAGATCTTCCTATAGGTTACTCATTCACTTCATTCTGATTTCTACTCTAGTGTCATCATCTCAGAAAGGCCTTCTCTATTCATCACTCAAAATAGCAACGCCAGGCCAGGCTTGGTGGCTTAGCCTAATCCCAGCACTTTGGGAGGCCGAGACAGGTGGATTACATGGTCAGGAATTCAAGTCCAGCCTGGCCAGATGGTGAAACCCTATCTCTACTAAAAATACAAAAATTAGCCAGGCATGGTGGCGGGTGCCTGTAATCCCAGCTACTGGGGAGGCTGAGGCAGAGAATTGCTTGAACATGGGAGGCGGAGGTTGCAGTGAACTGAGATCATGCCACTGCACTCTAGCCTGGGTGATGGAATGAGACTCTGTCTAAAAAAAAAAAAAAAAAAAAAAGACACCCCCAAGCACTGTCTCATACCTACTACAATTTACCCTGCTTTATTTTTCTCCATAAAACCTATCACTACAGGAACTTGAGTTTGGTCATTCATTTATTTTCTGTCTCCCCACTAGGTAAAAAGCTCCTTGAGAATTTGGACTTTATCTTGTTCACCTGTCTATCTCCAGTTCCTAAAACATGGCCAGGGGGTGATCAATAAATATTGGTTGAATAAATAAATAGACGAATAAATGGATCTTCTGAGAGACCTTTTATCGTAATCTAATTACCTTTTGAATAAGACCAAAGTTAGACCCAAACTGTGTATAGGTCATAAAGCGTAATAGAAGAGCAGTCCCAATACCAGCATTTGGTATACCTCTCGAGAAAGTCATAGGGAGATACATGTCAAAGAATGAAAGTACACCACGTGAGTTTTAGCTGGAGTTCTAAATTATTTTGGGAAAATTGGGGCCAGAGAACTTTCCATGAACCCATCTGTATTAGTTTCCTGAGGCTACTGTAACAAATTATCATAAACATGGTGGCTTTTCCCTTATCCATCTGGAAAGCAGAAGTCAAAACTCAAGGTGTCAGCAGGGCTGCCCTCACTCCAGAGCCTCCTCTAGCTCATGGTACCTATTGCTGTCCCTTGCCTTGTAGCTGCTGCACTCCAGTCTCTGCCTCCACTGTCACATGACCTTCTCCTCTATGTCTCAGTTGTCTCTTCTCTTGTCTCTCTGTCAAATATCTCTCTTCTTTTCTCTTATAAGGGCACTTGTCACTGGATTTATGGCCTGCCTGGATAATTGGGGATGATCTCATGTCAAGATCCTTAACTTTATTATCTCTGCAAAGATCCCTTTTCCAAGAAGGTAATGTTCCTGGCTTCTGGGGATTAGGACATGATTAAGATGTAAACATATCTTTTGGTGAGCCACCATCCAACCTATTACCTTGTCTGTATTAAAACTCATTTGATTAGAGCTGGTGTAATTATTTACCTATGTATATATGTATATATACTTCACTAGTTTTAGACTGTATAATATAACCCGAAAGAATGTAGACTTCATTTTATGAGTCTCTAATAAAGAAATGTTTAATGTCAGTCATGACTAATTTTGTGTATTTTTAAAATGTATGTAATGTATTTCATCATTTTATGTATTTTTTTTCTAGAATCTGTATCTGTATCAAGATGCGCTGAAGAACAGCTTCTACCTTTTAGGAATGTCTAGTGTTACAAAATGACTAGCATCTTCCATTTTGCCATTATCTTCATGTTAATACTTCAGATCAGAACACAATTATCTGAAGAAAGTGAATTTTTAGTTGATAGGTCAAATAACGGTCTCATCCGCGTTCCTAAAGACTTATCCCAGAAAACAACAGTCTTAAATATATCGCAAAATTATATATCTGAGCTTTGGATTTCTGACATCTTATCACTGTTGAAGCTGAGGATTTTGATAATTTCTCATAATAGAATCCAGTATCTTGATATGAGTGTTTTCAAATTCAACCAGGAATTGGAATACTTGGATTTGTCCCACAACAAGCTGGTTGAGATTTCTTGCCACCCTACTGTGAACCTCAAGCACTTGGACCTGTCATTTAATGCGTTTGATGCCCTGCCTGTATGCAAAGAGTTTGGCAGTATGTCTCAACTAAAATTTCTGGGGTTGAGTACTACACACTTAGAAAAATCTAGTGTGCTGCCAATTGCTCATTTGAATATCAGTAAGGTCTTGCTGGTCTTAGGAGAGCCTTATGGGGAAAAAGAAGACCCCGAGGGCCTTCAAGACTTTAACACTGAGAGCCTGCACATTGTTTTCCCCGCAAATAAAGAATTCCATTTTATTTTGGATGTGTCAGTCAGGACTGTAGCAAATCTAGAACTGTCTAATATCAAATGTGTGCTAGAAGATAATGAATGTTCTTACTTCCTAAATATTCTGGCAAAACTTCAAACAAATCCAAAGTTATCAAGTCTTACTTTAAACAACATTGAAACAACTTGGAATTCTTTCATTAGGATCTTCCAGCTGGTTTGGCATGCAGCCATACAGTATTTCTCAATTTCAAACGTGAAACTACAGGGTCAGCTGGACTTCAGAGATTTTAATTATTCTGGCACTTCCCTGAAGGCCTTGTCAATACACCAAGTTGTCACTGATGTGTTCAGTTTTCCACAAAGTGATATCTACAACATCTTTTCAAATATGAACATCAAAAATTTAACAGTGTCTGGTACACACATGGTCCACATGCTTTGCCCATTCAAAATTAGCCCATTCCTGTATTTGGATTTTTCCAATAATCTCTTAACAGACACGGTTTTTGAAAATTGTGGTCACCTTACTGAGTTGGAGACATTTATTTTACAAATGAATCAATTAAAAGAACTTTCAAAAATAGCTCATATGACTAAACAGATGAAGTCTCTGCAACAATTGGATATTAGCCAGAATTCTCTAAGCTATGATGCAAATGAAGGAGATTGCTCTTGGACTAAAAGTTTATTAAGTTTAAATATGTCTTCAAATATACTTACTGACTCTGTTTTCAGATGTTTACCTCCCAGGATCAAGGTACTTGATCTTCATAGCAATAAAATAAAGAGCATCCCTAAACAAGTCATAAAACTGGAAGCCTTGCAGGAACTCAATGTTGCTTTCAATTCTTTAACCGACCTTCCTGGATGTGGCAGCTTTAGCAGCCTTTCTGTATTGATCATTGATCACAATTCAGTTTCCCACCCATCAGCTGATTTCTTCCAGAGCTGCCAGAAGATGAGGTCAATAAATGCAGGGAACAATCCATTCCACTGTACCTGTGATCT
The DNA here is from genome assembly GCA_963573385.1 of Cacajao melanocephalus. Taxonomy (NCBI): domain Eukaryota; kingdom Metazoa; phylum Chordata; class Mammalia; order Primates; family Pitheciidae; genus Cacajao; species Cacajao melanocephalus. The sequence continues at coordinate 29,146 of CAUYLG010029961.1, forward strand.
AAGAGAATTTGTCAGAAATATAGGCCAAGTATCAAGTGAAGTAGTAGAGGGCTGGCCTGATTCTTATAAGTGTGACTACCCAGATAGTTATGGAGGAACCCCACTAAAGGACTTTCACATGTCTGACTTATCCTGCAATATAACTCTGCTGATCGTCACCATCGGGGCCACCATGCTGGTGTTGGCTGTGACTGTGACCTCCCTCTGCATCTACTTGGATCTGCCCTGGTATCTCAGGATGGTGTGCCAGTGGACCCAGACCCGGCGCAGGGCCAGGAAC
>CAUYLG010029965.1:0-93814 GCA_963573385.1 Cacajao melanocephalus
CCCCCCCCCCCCCCCAGAAATGAGCTGCTTCATTGTGGAAGAGGACAGAGGTGGCTAATGTCTCCAAATTCTGTTCCTGTTTCTTGTAAACTCCCCCGAAGTCTTGCCTATATACCAAGAGCTCTCCTATTCTGGGTCAAAGAGGAATGAGTACTCAAAGGCCTCCAAATTAGTCACCGAACTCAGTAACCCTGATGCCAAAATATAAGAGAAAGGAATATTTGGTCTCTAAGTTCCCATGTCTTACTACCTCTGAAGAAGTCCAGTTTCCTTTTTCCTGCTATATTTTTCAGGATCAATGACATGCTAAAACAAATTATGCATTCTTCTAAAATAAAAGTATAGGAAAAGAAAAAAGACCTCCCCTACTAATGGAAATTTAGATTTGTCTTTTGTTGGAACTCACCTCCCAGAAGCTTCCATTTGGCACTGGAACGAAAGGCCTCCATCTGCTTCACCTCTTCCGGTCGCTCATCCACAAACTCTGCCACCTGTGAGAGTAAAGATTTCCTATACTGAGGAAATCTACAGGATCCAACCAAGAAGCATTGTCTCAAGAACCTGAAGTTACAACCATTCCGATTCCTAATATAAGGGCGCACACATATCCAAAACAGTCATGAAGAAATAAGCAGGTGTCTTCAGTTATGTTTGCTCCATAAACATCTGATTGTCACTGTATTGGTTTAATTGTAGATCCTTCTCTAACTAATCAATTTCCCTGCAAAGGTTAATTTCTTTCATTACAAACCTTTTTATTAACTTGCTAGGTACACAACAGCCACTTGGAAGCTAACAACATAATTCCTCTTACATTTTTACTTTTACATTAAGAGTGAAAACACAGGTAGCCCCGCATCATGCCTAGCACTAATCAAGGACTTTGGGTTTCTGTGAAACCTTTCTTGTTGTAGGTAGTCACAATCATAGGTTTTCTTGAATACAACCAAAAAGAGCCATTGAGATGCACCCAGAATCATTAATGTTTAAGAGCTAAAACTACATGCCATATCTTCCAAAATTCTAAACAATCAGAATCTTCCCTATAGTATTCCTAATAAATGATCACTCACCCAATCCCTTCCTGACAAGGAACTCATTATCTAACAATGCAGACCACTGCATTTTTTAAAAATGTTAGAAAGTTTTTAGTTTTATTGGGCCCATATCTACCTTCCTTTTTTGTTTTTGTTTTTGTTTTTGAGACAGAGTCTCACTCTGTCACCAGGCTGGAGTGCAGTGGTGTAATCTGGGCTCATTGCAGCCTCCGCCACCCAGATTCAAGCAATTCCCCTGCCTCAGCCTCCCGAGTAGCTGGGACCACCACGCCTGGCTAATTTTTTGCATTTTAGTAGAGAAGGGTTTCACCATGTTGGTCAGGATGGTCTCTATCTCCTGACCTTGTGATCTGCCCACCTCAGCCTCCCAAAGTGCTGGGATTACAGGCGCCCAGCCCCATATCTACCTTCTTATAACTTCTTTGAATTGATTCTAGTTCTGACCTCTGACGCAACTGATCCCCTTTCCACATGACAAACTTTCAGAGTTTGCTGGCACAATAAATCCTAGTTACAGAGTAGCAACTATGCGCAAGGTACTGTGTTTTGTGTTTTACTCATATAATCTCAAGTAATTCTCACAATAGCCCTGCAAAGAAAGGCTCTACACTACTGAATAGCAAACTGACTCACAGAAGTAACTTTCTCAATGTCACAAGCTAGCAAGTGGCAGAACTGTAATTTAAATCCAGATCATAGCCAGGCGTGGTGGCTCACGCCTATAATCCCAGCACTTTGGGAGGCCAAGGCGAGTGGATCACCTGAGGTCAGGAGTTCAAGACCAGCCTGACCAACATGGATAAACCCCCGTCTCTACTAAAAAAATGCAAAAACTTAGCTGGGTGTGGTGGCATATGTCTGTAATCCCAGCTACTCAGGAGGCTGAGGCAGGAGAATCACCTGAACCCGGGAGGCAGAGGTTACAGTGAGCCAAGACTGCACCATTGCACTTCAGCCTGGGCAACAAAAGCAAAACCCCGTCTCAAAAAAAAAAAAAATCCAGATCATAATTGCCCTCTACTTCTCCCAAAATCCTATCATCATCCTTCATATAACCCAGTTTTGAGATCTCTCACAGAGCATTAAAAGCACAGGTTTCAGGCAAGATGAATGGAGATCTAAACCCCAGCTCTGTCACTTAGCATTTGTGTAACTTTTGGTAACTATTCTAAGCCTCAATTTTCTCATTTGTAAAAGTAGGATTCAAAGGACTGCTGTAAGGATTAAATGATATAGTTCATGTACACTGAGCCATGCTTGGTACATGATAAATGCTCAATAAATTACACCTATTAGTTATTCCTGTGCTGCCACTGCTATCGTAATCATCGTAATCATTTTGCCATTATTACTGGTGGTGGTAGTGATCTTGCAGTAACAATGAATTCAATAATCAAGATTTGTTTTAACCAATGCAGAGAGCACTGGCACTAAAGCCTCCTTTGTTTAGTTTTTTGGGCCATCATAAAAGCAAGACAATATTATTAAAGAAAATAGCCAGGTGTGGTAGCTCATGCTTGTAATCCCAGCACTTTGGAAGGCTGAGGCAAGTGGATCACTTGAGCCCAAGAGTTCATAACCAGCCTGGGCAACCTGGCAAACCCCATCTCTACTAAAAATACAAAAATTAGCCTAGGCATGGTGGGAGGCACCTGTAATCCCAGCTACTGGGGAGGCTGAGGCAGGAGGTTCACCTGAGGCAGAGGTTGCAATGAGACAAGATCAGGCCACTGCACTCCAGCCTTGGTGACAGACAGAAAATCTGTCACACACACACACACACACACACACACACACAAAAATAAAAAGTATTATGAACTAAGTGAAAGGTAAATGATAAAATATACCTACAACATATACCTAATAAACATATAAAAAATCATTCATTTCACTAGTGTTTAAAAAAACTGGATACCATTACTCACTTGCTAAATTGATATAGGTTTGATATTGGTTTTGTTTTGTTAATAATGCTTTAATATTGGCCGGGCACATGGCTCGCGCCTGTAATCCCAACACTTTAGGAGGCTTAGGTGGGAGGATCACTTGAGCCCAGGAGTTCAAGACCAGCCTGGGCAACACAGAGAGACCTCATCTCTAAAAAAAAAATAAATAAACAAAATTAGCCAGGTGTGGAGGTGCACACCTGCAGTCTCAGCTACTTGTGGGGCTAAGGTAGGAGGATTGCTTGGACATGGGAAGTAGAGGTTACAATGAGCCATGATCACACCACTGTACTTCAGCCTGGGCACTCGAGCAAGACTCTGTCTCAAAAATAATAATAATAATAATTTGACAAAGTAGGCAAACTGGCATTCTCATTACCTCTAGTGGGAGTGTAAATTGGTAGCACCTTTTGGAAAGCAATATGGGACTATAACTAAAAAGAACCATATCCTTTGATCCATTCATTTCATTTTATGGAAATAAAGAAATAAACTGATTCCTACAATGATTTATGTACAGTGATTTATGATATTTTAAAAGTTGAAACAATCCATGTATCCAGTAATAGGACAGATTAAATAAATATATATATTGAACTACTATGTAACCATTAAAAATCATATACTCAAAGAATATTTTAAGGTCTTACAAAAATATCCACAACCTATTATTTAGCAGAAGAGCAGATTCCAAAACCATATGTACAGTATGATCCCAATTATGTTCAAAAAAATAAAATACAAACATGTATAATCACTAAAGAGAAAAACCTGAAGAGATATGCATCCAAATGCTAGCAGTTATCTTTGGATGGCCATAATATAAATGGTTATTCTTTTAAAAACTTTAAACTTTCTTTTAATTCCCAAATATTCTGTAATAAATATGCATTGCTTTTATAAAATTAAAAACAATATTGTTAATATTAATTTGTTCTGACCAAAACTAAATTGACTCCCTAAGACCACTGTTTCCCTTCTAATTACTAGCCAGCCCTCTTTTAAACAATCTATTTTAGAATTTTGCTGGGAATTAATGTTAAATACTCATGTAGAATCCATCTTTACCATCTTTAGTGCAATTCAGCTTATCAACAGCTCTCCTTTCCACTTTGTTTCTAACAAATTCTCAGCAATGGTTTCAGGAACCACTGGGAAGTCAATTGCCTACGATTTTGTCCACCTGGCTCTTACTTATCCTTCAAAACTCAATTAAGATATTTACATCTTTCAGGATATCTCAACAGAACACAAAATGTGCTACCTCCCCTGGGCTCTAATGGTTGTTGGTACATATGTGAAATATATCCCCAACATTTACCATACTGTTGAAATGTAGTTGAAATTCAGTTTTTCATTCTAGGGTATAAACTCTAAAGCACAGATATATTCTATTAATCTACGAATCTCCAGTTCTTATGCAAGAATACACAATTTGAAAGCTTAGTTAAATCAATGAAAAGGAGCAAATAAAAAGTTCCCTATAATTGAACCTCAACACTGTTTTTAAGTAAGATTCCAACAACAGCTAATCATTAGAACCACAGCTAATTCTCATCATTACTCTATCACCGATGTTGAGGAGTTCTCACTCTCTGTGATCCATCTCATTTCTAGGCTGATGGGCCCTCCATAAAGAGAGAAGTTGGTGTACAGGCATCAGCAAAGAAAATTAAAACAGCTCTTTGGAAACTATCACCTCTTTTCTGTTCTCAACTATCCCCCCTACAAATCTACCCTGAGCTGGGAAAAGAAACTGAGAAGCTTGGCCAGGCGCAGTGGCTCACGACTGTAATCCCAGCACTTTAGAAGGCCAAGGCAGGTGGATCAATTGAGGTCAAGAGTTCAAGACCAGCCTGGACAACATGGTGAAACCCTGTCCCTACAAATATACCAAAAAAAAAAAAAAAAAAAAAAATTAGGCATGATGCCGGGTGCCTGTAATCCCAGCTACTTGGGAAGCTGAGGCAGGAGAATCGCTTGAACCCGGAAGACAGAGATTGCAGTGAGCCAAGATCATGCCATTGCACTCGAGCCTGGGCAACAAAGTGAGACTCCGTCTCAAAAAAAAAAAAAAATGAGAACCTTGCTTCATTTCAAAATCCTGACAGCCCCAAAGACACATACCACAGGCAAATCTCCATCTTCTTCCTCTTCCTCCTTTTCCAGTTTAGTTGTGGAGATAGCTGTCCAGCTCACATCATCATCCACAATCCGCATTCTAAATGAGAAGAAAAAGAAGATCAAAGTCATTCTAGGATACCCCCCTAAAAACACTCGTCTACAGGTTTTAAAATAAAGTTCAAAATCCTACAGGATCCTGCATGGTCCAGTCTTTCTCTACATGGGTCAATTTCATCTCGTACTGCTATTTCCTTGGTTGAACACCTCCCTGGTCATCCTTTGGTGCCTAGAAAGGAGCCAAGTTCCTACCACATCAGTTTTCACATATGCAGTTCCTTCCCTCTACCTGATCTACTCTTCTCAATCTTTTTCTTTTTTGAGACAGGGTCTCACACTGTTGCCCAGGCTGGAGCGCAGGGGCATGATCACAGCTCACTGCAGCCTTAACTTCCTGGGCTCAAGTTACTCTCCTCACTCAGTCTTCCAAGTAGCTAGGACTACAGGCACGTGCCACCATGCCTGACTACTTTTTTGTATTTTTTGTAGAAACAGGGTTTCACCATGTTGCCCAGACTGGCCTCAAACTCCCAGATGCAAGCAATCTACCCGCCTTGGCCTCCCAAAGTGGTAGGAAACTCTTTCTCATTCCAGGAAACTCTTCCTCATAATTCAGTTCTTAACACAAATTTAACTTCCTTTGGCAAACCTTTCTTGACTGCTTCCCCCTAACCTCACCGTCCCACACTAACTCAAGACTAAGAACCCTCGTTAAAAACTCTTGGAATACTTTCATTGTGTTTATCATAAAGATCTATCAATTACTTGTGTTATTACTTAATGCCTGTATTCCCATTTAACTATAAGCCTACAAGAATAGGGACTATGTCTTATTTGTTCAGAGGCATCTTCAATACCCTACAGTAACTGCAATAGGAAGCATGCAACAAATGTTTGGTACGTGGATAAACTATAGTTGAGCCCAAATAATAACAATGACTGCCATGATGTGAAGTTATTCAAAAAGCCAGGGTCACTGAATGCAATCCCTCTAATCACAAAAACCACTACTTAATAAAAGCATTATTATTCAGTATTATTCTCATTTTAAAGATAAGGAAACTGCAGCTCAGTGAGATGAAACACCTTGCCCAAGGGCACACAGCCTATAAAGTGGCACAGCTAGGATTTGAACTCTGATCAGTGCTGCTCCAAGGCTCAAGCTACTTTCATCACATGGCACTGCCTTCAAAGGAGCCACACGAGTCAGCAAAGCAGAAAGACAGACGACAATACTAAGGCAAGCACAAAACCAGAAAAGAAAATGGACTAGTTCTTTGGAACAATGTGACTTCGCTGGGTATCTTAGTGCTTTAGGGTTGCTTAACAAAGTACCACAAATTGGGTGGCATAAAACAACAGAAACTCTCTCACAGTTCTGGAAGCTAGCAGTCTGAAATCCAGGGCTCTGCAAAGCCATCCTCCCTGGAAAGTCTCTAGGGGAGAATCTCTCCTCTTCCAGCTTCTGGTAGCCCCAGGTATATCTTGGCTTTTGGCAGCATAAATCCAATCCAATCTCAGCCTTCATCTAGACATGGTCGTTTTTTCTTTGTTGCTGTGTCTGTGTCCATACTTCCCTCTTCTTAAAAGGAAAACAGTCATCTTGGATTTGGCACCCACCTTAATCAACTATGACCTCATCTTAACTGATGACATCTCCAAAGGCCCTGTTTTTAAATGTCACATTCTGTGGTTCTGGGTGGAAACGATTTGGTAGGTCCCACTACACAGGGCCACAATGTTTTCCCATTTGAAAATAATACTCACTTCATGGTAGTGTTGTGAGGCTTAAATAAACTCATATATGTTTAAATTTCTTATAATGTTGCCTGGCAAGGAAAGTATAATGATAAGAACGACATAAATGTCAGCTGCTCTTGTTAGTAGGACTATTACTAAGAGTAACAGGAGGTGATCGAAAAGTCTCTGATTCAGAACCAAGTCCTTGGGATCTGGGAACCCCCACAGGCAGGTACTGAGCCCTAAAGATCCAAGCACAGAGGCTTTGAATCCGCTCCATTATTCGCGGGGCACAATACTCATTCTCCATGGGAGAGAGAGGACGGAAGTCTACCAAAGCGGGAAAAGAGTAATCAAAGTTACAGCCTGGCTTTAACGCATTGACGCTACTGCTCGGAGGCTCGAGATGTAAGCGGGGAGGCAGAGGCAAGGCGGGGGCCTCAAGCGGTGCGAGTGGGGCCCTGGGCATGAGCAGGGGTCGGCGCTGCAGCCAAGAGACCCGCCAGGAGGGAAGGAATCGCCGGGCGGCCGAGGGTGGAGCTGGGAAGGGTGAGGGGTGGCGAGTGGTCGCAGGCCCCGCCCCGGCCGGTACCAACTCACCCCTTGCCGCCAGCCCCGCCAGGCTTCGGCCGCTTTTTGCGGCGCTTGCGGCCGGACTCAGGCCCCCGGTCGACGCCGGCATCTGCCCCGGACAAGTAACGCTTCAGATACTCGGCCTTGGTAAGCGGGGGAGCTGCCGCCATGGCAGCGGCGGGGGCGGAGAGACGGCTCGGCGCTGGGGACAAAATGCCTCAACGCGTATCGCGCGCCCGCCACCTGAGAAAGCGGGGCCAGGGCCGGAAGTGGCGGAGTGTGCTTAGAATGACACGGCGGGCAGGTGCAGCCGCCGGGGGCGCGCTCGCAGACTAGACGGACGTGCACACCTTTAGGCGCCCTGGGACGACGCCACCAGGTTTCTTCTCTTCATCCACCCACCCACCCATCCATCCAACCGCCACAGGCGCTGTTCTGGCCATGAGGCTACAACCCGACCCAACAAGACCCGCCCCCAGCGTCTGGCTAAGCTCCAGAGCAAGGGCAAGAAAGTGCAGAGCCACGGGCTGCAGCGTAGTGGAATTTGAATACTGGTTCCATAGCCAGCTAGCTGTACGACCTCGGGCAAGTTATCACAAAACGGGGAGAATCCCGGCACCTAACTCGGAATGGTCACAGGCTGAGATGACACCACTGTGTGAAGTGCGCAGAGCGTTTGGGCACATGGTCATCGGAACTATGTTCGTTATTATTTTTTGTCTTTTTTTTTTTTCGTTTTTGTGGAGAACGGGGTCTCGCTATGTTGCCCAGGCAGGTCTCGTTATTTTTATACGTATCTTTAAGTGGGGAGAATCTGCTCCACTAGGCTTCCAGATACCTACCGTTCGAGAAAGGAAGCCAGGAAGTGCAAACCAACACAATTACTATGAAAAACGTGGTTTCTAAGACCTGTGTAAACTCTTCCAGTGTTGTATTACAAGTTCCCCACCCCCGCCCCAGTTCTCTCTTGAAAAATATATTTCCTTCAAGAGATAACTGGGCGAGGGGGGGGAACTTGTAATACAACACTAGAAAATATACAACATTGGTAAAATATTGCCAATGAAAAGGACCTGGATATATTTTCAGCATAGCAAAAGAAAGAAACCAGAGAGAATGAATTCTAACACTCAAGTTTTGGGGGAAAGAAAAGACCTTCTTCTTTGCAGGGGATTAACAGCAAATTAAATTATCTTATTTAACCCTCACAATCCTCAAATTGTTTCATTATCATATTTTACAAATAAGAACTGAAGGCTGGCAAGATTAAGGAAGTTGTTCAACTTCACATAGCCAGAACATGACTCTTGGGAGTAGAGGCTAGCAAAGTGGGATGCAAGAGGTCATCCAAATTTCTTGAAATATAAAATCTTTTTACCTCATCATATGTTAGAATTTTGTCACTTTTTTATCGTTTTTCCCCAGCTTTATGAGGTTATTTGACAAAAATTATATATATTCAAGGTGTACAGTGTGATGATTGGATATACTTACACATGGTGTAATGATTACCAAAATCAAATTAATTAAAACATCTTTTACTAGACTTACTTATGTACTACTTGGGTGGGGGGGCACTTAAGCAAATTTGTCTTAGCAAATTTCAAGTAAACAATACGGAATTATTAGCTATAGTCAACAGGTTGTACATTAGATCCCCAGAACTTGTCTTAAAACTGAACATTTGTACCATTTGAGAGAGAAGTTTTAGTGTTACTGAAATCACAGCCTTCTGACAGAATTTGCGGATGCTATACACAACTAAACAGAAGTGCAGACAACAGTTTCTTGGACCAAAAGCCAAAAGCTCACTGTTTTAATATATTAGTCAAGCAGGCATAGTTTTACTTTATAAATAAATATACATATCTTGGGATGTTTAAAAAATTCTTTACTCATATAATACAAAACAGGCTTGGGGATCGCAGTCTTGAAGCATGAATTTTTACCCAGTGGGCCATGGTGATTGCAGCACAGTTCCAGACAGGAAAGCAGGTTGGGTGTCTGAGAGCTTGTGACACGAGGACACTGGGTTGAGAGGATAGGGCTTCACTAGCTGGAGGGCCCCAGGGGTACCCCATACACAACCCTGCCTTGGCTTCTAGTCCAGTTTGGTGTATCTTAAACTGTACTGCACAGCCCTGCCCCACCCTGGTGTCAGCAGGCATTCAGAAAGCCTCACACTTCTGCTCCAGTGAACACTGCCAATATAGCCCTCTCAACTTCCACCCACCCATCTTCTTCCCATTTGTTTTCTTCAATTCCACTGCTACCCGTCCTACCCAGTCCCTTAGCCTGACAAGACCCAAGTGTCTCCACCCTACCCTGCAGGGCAGTTAAGCAGGATTAGATGCTATGCACTAATTGTGGAGTTGAGTTCAAAATATTCAAGAGCTCAGGTTTCGGAGTCTGGTTGGCCTGAGTTTGATACCTGCCTCTTAAAAGCTCTACTTCCAGCTGGGCACGGTGGCTCACACCTGTAATCCCAGCACTTTGGGAGGCTGAGGTGGGCAGATCACAAGGTCAGGAGTTTGAGACCAGCATGACCAACATCGTGAAACCCCATCTCCACTAAAAATACAAAAGTTAGCTGGGCATGCTGGTGTGCACCTGTAGTCCCAGCTGCTCGGGAGGCTGAGGTAGGAGAATCACTTGAGCCCAGGACGCAGAGATTGTGGTGAGCCAAGATCTCATCACTGCACTCCAGCCTGGGAAACAGAGCAAAACTCCACCTTAAAAAAGAAAAAAAAAAAAAGCTCTACCTCCTACTGGAAATTACCTAGCCTCTCTGAGGCTGTTCTGTCACCTGTAAAATAGGGATAATTTTATTGATAGGTGCCTTTTCCCAAAAATGAGTTAATGCAGAAGTAAACGCTTTAGAATTTTTGTGAGGATAATATGAGAGAAAGTATATACAAAAGCACTTCACCATTAACTCATTTAATCCTTACAAAAACTCTACAAAGCCCCAATTATCCCCCTTTTACAGAATAGGAAAACAAGTATTGGAAGTGCCAATACTAAACTCTGAGGTGAACACACAAAATAAGCAGTAGCTTTTTTTTCTCTTCACCGTTGGAAACACTGCCATTTGCCTTAAAAAGAAGTGGGTAAAAAATGTTTTTAATAAGAATAAAGCCAAGTAGTCGTAACCACCACTGCCCTAAATGTAAGCAGAGGCACCATTCTCTGCAGTGTGCATCAGGCACATACCACAAGTGTACAAAGAAGGAAATATACTGACTATTAGAACAAAAAAAGTGTTGCTTTTTTTTTTTTTTTTTTTTTTTTTTTTGAGACAGTTTCAGTGCTGTCGCCCAGGCTGGAGTGCAATGGTGCGATCTTTGGCTCACCACAACCTCCGCCTCCTGGGTTCAACAGATTCTCCTGCCTCAGCCTCCCAAGTAGCTGGGATTACAGGCATGCGCCACCACACCCAGCTAATTTTGTATTTTTAGTAGAGACAAAGTTTCTCCACGTTGGTCAGGCTGGTCTCGAACTCCCGACCTCAGGTGATCCACCCGCCACAGGGCCTCCCAAAGTGCTGGGATTACAGGCGTGAGCCACCGCGCCTGGCCAAGTGTTGCCATCACTAAAATCATTAGCTTTCTGTTGGCCAAGTCAACTGCCCTTCATACTTGCTCCCAGCACTCACCTCACCTCCTCCACTCACTCATCTCGACACAGATGTACATTCAGTACCTACCTGTATGTTCATCCACAGGTCTCATGACTGAACATGGCTGCATTTCACATACATGAACCATGAAAGCAGGAGGTGTGCCCTCACAGACAAACCACTTTCTTTAACACAATCACAAAACTTTTCACTTACATTTTACTTTTGTGGCTGTGAAACTGAATCTCCATGTTCTTGGCCCAGCACTTTTGACTGTCTCACTTACCTTGGCCTTAAAGCAAGACCCTTTCCATACCTTATTACCTATAGATATTATCCCTAGTGTCCTCATAGGGTTTGATCTAGGATGGACAATTTTAACAGATTTTACTAACCATGTGTCATATGCTAGGGGCTGTGGAGCAAGACCCAGTTAACTAAATGTAAGCTCCCATCCTGACACACTTTATGAAATGAGAAAGGAGCTGAGAGATACTTCAAGAAAAAGGTATGAAACTGAAGAATGCCTTGTCATCAAAGGGCAGGAAGTACCTTAGTTGGGTTATCCTGGTCTGGCACCTGGTCCTCAGTCTTTCCAAGTTCAGAAACTCAAGTCATTTCCCAGGAACTGGGTGAATTCTGAGAGACTGCCTCGCACCAACCAAACTCATAACAGATTCAGTAATAAGCCAGAGTTCCATTTCTTTTTCCTTCACAATGGAAAATGAACCTGATAGTGGGGTTTATCTTAACAGAGCACACCCACACTATGGGGAAGTCTACCTAAGAGACCAAATGCAGGGTTGTCTGGTAAACTTAGATTCCCAATTCAGCTGAAAACATATCTAGAGATAATTTTTTTTTTTTTTTGAGATGGAGTCTCACTCTGTCGCCCAGGCTGGAGTGCAGTGGCATGATCTTGGCTCACTCACTGCAACCTCTGCCTCCTCCCAGGTTCAAGCGATTCTCCTGCCTCAGTCTCCCGAGTAGCTGGGATTACAGGTGCGCACCACCATGCTTGGCTAATTTTTTTGTATTTTAGTAGAGACAGTGTTTCACCATGTGGGTCAGGCTGGTCTCAAACTCCTAACCTCATGATCTGCCCGCCTCAGCCTCCCAAAGTGCTGGGATTATAGGTGTGAGCCATCGTGCCCAGCTGAGATAACCTTTTAGGGTAGAATAGTTGTCTGTGAGGTTACTAAAAGTACTGAAGCTTTATAGTTTGAATGAGTCATTTGCTAACCTGGGTCTCCAAACATCTTACTCCCGCCCTCACTTACAGAAATTAGAGATACAGGTCTGGAAGTTAGTCCCACATGATAGCAAGATGCCAAAGAATCTGATTATGGAGAGATGTCTGAAAGCTTAACTCTTGGAAACAAATGTATTTCAGGAAAAGGGAGGAGGCAGAGTGTCCAAATAAGAAAGATTCAAAGTGAAGGGAAAACCAAGGGTATGGAGAGCCAAGAGAAGGGTTAAGAAGAGATGGTCCACTACCAAATATGACAGAAATAGGTAACATTTCCCGAGTGGAAAATCACTTGTGACCTTTGAGAATAGTTTAATAGAGCAGTGAGAGCAGATGTCTGATTGCTAAGTCATCTCTAATTCATTCTTCAGAGTTAAGTTTGCAACACAACGCAATAAGGTTTATGATAACCTCTTAATTAAAAGATTAGTTATCTTAATAATGAACTGGTCTTTATTGAACAAATACCCTGCAGTCTGCACTGCAGGAGTCACCTTTTATTTATGAGAGGCAGCAGACTATAGTGCAAAGAGCACTGGCTAGGTAGTCCAGGCCCTGAGCAGCAGAGTGCTCACCGGTCCTTAACTTTCAGAACTGCAGATGGCCTCCTGTCTCTCTGGTTGAACGTGTTTTGCCATTTGTAACTGAGAGTGGGGCTAACTGATCAGATAACCCCACTGACTCTAATCTCACAGCTCTTGCATTTGCAGTTCCTCTGCCGGGAAATCTCTTCCCCAGCTACCCACACGGCTCACTCCCTGACCTCCTCAGCTTTGCCCAAATGTCAAATGATCACCTTCTTGTTCGGAAGATCTTCCCTACTTCCCCTTTCCTTGCACAACCAGCCCCCTTCCCTGCTTTACATTCCTCCGTGTACTGTTTTCCTCATCTGTTTGTTGTCATTTTTCCTCACTAGACTTTAAGTTCCATAAAAGAGACTGATGATGTCCTCTGTTCTGTGGTGTGCTTGGCATAAAGTAGACAAGCAAGCATCTGTTGAAAGAATGAATTAAATGCCAGCTGCAATCTCCAAATTACAGTGGACACACAGGAAAATTTTCTTTAGGAGGCTGAATTCTAACAGCATAATATCAAACAAGGATAGAGCCAATACAGAGGCCAGTTTGAAAGTCATCATTTTAATTGTAACTCCTTCACTTGTGCTGGACTCGGTCTCCCCTCAGGAGACTCCTTTCCTGTTGAAAGTCAGTATTTTACAATATTCAGAACCGACAACCAAACTCCAGGTGTAAATTTAGTCCAACTTCTCCAACTTCAGAGTTCCAACCTTAAGAGGACAGAGCATTATGTGGAGGGAGGGTAAAGACTTGCTACGAAAAAAGTGATCATGACATACCCCTGGTTCATTTCTGGGTTTCTTCCCTGGGTTTCTTCCTAGGCCAATTCAAAACCTCCAAAATAAGGTCAAGTAACACAATAGGCTCGCATTTGCATCACAAGCTGTTTAGAAAGTGTGCCTAGATCTCTGACTCAGTACAGGATGTCCTTCCCACCATGGGCAAGGACTGGTGGGGAGGGCACTCCCAGCCTTCTTCTAATACTAATAAATAACCTGCAGAATGAGCAGCGCTGGAGGCTGGCTCTTGACCCACCGACTGCTACCGTTGTGGAGCCAGGCCTGACTCATAGCCCTCTGTCTTCATGTCATTGAGCCCTAGCTCCTCATTTTGGTCAAAAGTGCGCTTGTAACGCTCCACCTTCATTTCAGGATCATCTTCAGGTGCATACACATTCTGCAAGGTCAAGGACAGATAATCAGCGCCGCCGTGCCACTTCCCTCCCTGCAGGCAGCTTCCAACTCCCACTTTCCCAAGAACTTAATGACTTTTGGGGTTTTTTTCTTCTATTTATTAGCCTCCAATTTCCCATGGCTAGACTGAACTAGAGGGTTAAACAGCGCCCACATGAACCAGGGGTGGAAAAGCCCAGCCCCAGAATCAGGGAACAATCCACTTATTTTGTTACATCTGCACCTTCTTATGAAACGTGTGGCAATGGTCTTAATCTTGGAAAGAACTTAGAAGAGTTTTGCCTGACCCATGGTAAGTATTCAGTAAATGTTCAAGGTACCTCAATCACCAGATTATCTCCCCAGTCAACTTTTAAAGCCTCTCAGTTTCCTATCTTGGCCTCGACAAGGCACCATTTTTCCTCACTCCATAATCAGATTTGCAAAATAAAAACTCCAGAACTGGGGACAAGAGTTAGACTATAGGAAAAAAGAAGCCTCAAAGTATCCTTTATTTCCTTCTTTACATACACTTAAAAAAAATCCTCTCCCACACCCTCCTCTTTTCTCCCTTATGTATCTTCTAACTTCTGCCTCCTTGGTAAAAAGCAGACCATTAGTATAATTAGCAACATTCTTTTCCAGTTTAAAAAAAAAAAAAGCAGTCCATTTAGAATCAAGTCTTTCAGTTTCTAGGGAAATGATACATATTCAAGGAAGATCAGAAAATGTATCTCTATGAAACGTCAGACAAGGTCTACTATACCTGCAAGTAACTGTTTCCTGCTGGATCATCCATAATAAAGTGGGCATTCACGTTACCTTCGATGATCTAAAGGAGAGAGAGAACACAGCAAGTAAATTTTACATAATCCTGGTAAAAAAAAAAAAAAAAGCCGGGGGGGGGGGCTATGTCTGCCAGACAAGAACCAACCCAATTTATATTACAGAATCCCCAAACGTTTTAAGAATTGGTGAAATTAGGTAGCTCTAAAAGGAAAGTGGAAAGGATCTAAAATAAGGACTGTGAGAAAACCTAACATCAGTAAGCTGTGGACTGAAGGGTGCTGGCCCAGTTGAAAGTAGAGGGAAAGGAATCAAGAACCAGGAGGTTAAACGAATGTAAGCTTATGGGAAATGGAATAAATACACACCCTAGCCCTTCCCCATAGCTCTCAGAACACTACCAGACAAGCCTTTACCCTTAGGCCAGGAAATGGAACAGCCACTGAGGGGATGAGGGGAATCTGACCAGCCCAAGAGGAAATACCTAACAATTCTGGCATTGGAGGCCACCTCAACAAAATGGCTAAGCTAAATCCTCCTGCATTAAGCCCCATGTCAACAAGGCTCACCCTACTCAGATCATTAGGCCTCTACTTGGAAAAAGACGATCAGTGATTATCAGACATCTGAGCAAAGCCCTTAAACCTTAAAGATGCGGAATTAAATGGGAAAAAAATTGGATGCAAGGAGAATAAAATGTCAAAAAAAAAAATCCAACAACAGTATTCTCAAGAAGTACTATATAAACTGCATGCTGAAAAAATAAAAAAAAAAAAACAAACCATAATAATAATCCTCAAGAAGAAAAAATACTACATCCTTAAGACAGGATGCTATTTTTTTAAAAGCTCTTTGGAAAATAAAAATTTTAGTGGAAATGAAAACCTCAATTGAAGAGTTGGAAAATAAAGTTGAGGGAATCTCCCAAAGTTGAACAAAAAAAAAAAAAAAAAACAAGAAACTAAAAATAGAACAAAAAAAAGTAAATTATAGAAGACCAGACAAGTAAGTCTAATATCTAAAACCCAGGAGTTTTCGGAAAGAACAGAAAAAATAATCAGAAAAAAGATAATCCTCAACAGAATAATTCATGAAAGCTTCCTAGAACTGAACCACATGAGTTTTCCAAACTGAAAAGATCCATAGGTCCACCAAGTGCTTAGCCCAGTGGGTGAAAATTGACCCACACCAAGGCACATCCTAAACTTCCACATCAAAGGAGACAAAGAGATCACAAGACTAGGTCACATTTAAAAGACCAGGAATCAAAATGGCTTCAGACTTCTCAACAGCCAAACTACAAGACAGCAGTGCAATGTCTTCACCAAACTGGAAGACTGTAGCGCAGTGTCTTCAAAATTCTGGTAAAAAATTATTTCTATCCTAGAATCCTATTCCCAGCCAATAATCACTCCAGTATGATAACAGAAATGTTCAAACATGGAAGGTCCCAGAAATTTTATTTACCATGCATTTTTTCCTAGGAAGTTACTGGAGAAGATGCTCCAACAAAGTAAGGGTGAAAAACAAGAAAGAAGCCATGGAATATAGGGAACCAGAAGAATCCCCAACATGATGGTTAGATGTTCAAAACGTGGCAAGACATGAGCATGCAACCTCTTGTTTACTGGAGCCCCAGGACTCCAAGTCCTGACTGGCCAGCGACCTCTTACCTGGTCCATCTTCTGGCTAAACTGCTGCAGTTTCTCCGTCTGGCCAGGACTGGAACTATCGCCCAGTGTGAAAGGGTTTTTGGTCACCTGCAATAAATGACATCCAACTTGTGTGAATACTGGCTTTATGTTTGTTAGGCCTGACCATAAAGTAGGCATGGGGTGGCAGTGGGTGCCCAGTCAGAGAAACTTGGTTTCCATTTAGTCCACACCACCTTTCTGACCAAGGCAGTCACTCCTAGGAGTCTATGCGATAATGTGCCAAGATGACAAAACTGGCAATGTAAAACAAAATCTAGAAACATGTTTTTAGAATATCATCTCTAATCCTAATTTGGAGAAGAAATACAAAGAAAAAGTACAATTACAAATACAAAATGCCCAACAGAGTATCATGTGAAATAATTCATCAAGAAGATAAATATTTGGGCTAAGTCAACACATACATGTATGTTTTTTATGTTAGGAAGTTTTAGGTGCTAGAAGGACCCTCATCCCCTAAATTTACAGTAAAATAAATGACTTATCCAAGACCAGAAAATAACTATAAAGTCTCAAAGTTAGGCACGGAATTTCCATTCAACATTTCCCACAAACTTATCTTCACAATCCAAAATAATATGTAAGTCTCTTAAACCAGCTTTAAGGCAAAGAAACCTACAGTTACCAGCACTGAAAACTAGGATGTCTGAAGTCCCTTTTCACACAGCCAAACTGCTCAAAGGTGGTTTACACTCTACTCAGGTGACTCACCAGTTCCCGGATGTCTTTCAGCAGCCCTTCCAGTGTGGTGAACTTGCCCCCGAGGACGGCCATTCCCAGTTCAAATTCTAGCTCTGGAATTTCCACACTGCAAGTCTCAGACTGTGAGATGAGATGTCAGTTTAAGCTTTAAGTCAGAAGCAAAAAAAGTCAACCAGAGGCCTCCTGCCCAGTTAATACCAGCAGTGATAGACTGGGGACAAGGGCAGCTGTCCTAGTTTTCTCTGACTCCCTTGTTAAAGTTTGAGACTCACTGCTGTCCATCTGAACCATGGGAATAGATCCACTTAATAAAGGGAAACTCAGTCATAGCTTCAACCTGTCAGGTATCCTCTGACAGAGAAGAGGGCCCATATAGACACTGGAAGCCAAAAAGCTGCCAAGTCATCAGGAAGAGCTAATAGGTCACCTTCTAAATCTGCAATTCCAACCTTGAATGAACCCCCTCTGCTCAGGGGTCCTCAAAGCCAGGGAAGTAGGAGATACCTCATGTCTCTGAACATTATTTCTAAAACACAGCTTCCCCTAGATAGAGATAGCTTATCTAACTTATGAGGACACTTTCCCAAGCAGATAGTTACCTTGAGGAGATCTCTGGTCATATCTGAGGGATCTGTGATGTGGAGGGTGATCCTGGTGCCCAAGGCTTCTACTGCTCCTCCAGATTTCACCTGCATATATAACAGTCAGGAGCAACAGAGAGAAGACCCTGAGCCTCACTTGGTACCCAGGAGACTTGGAATGTAGGCTTGGACCTCCAATCAGTTAGGCCCACTAATAGCTACCAAAGACAGAGCCTTCTAAACGGCAGTCACCCAAACCAAAAAAACCAAGAGCTGGCCAGGAGCAGTGCCCAACCGCGGTAACATGCCAAAACTTATCACAAATTGCCAACAAACTCTAAATTTACCCTAAAAAAACAAAAAACAAAAAAACTGACTCGGGGTTGAAAGAGTTTTAAGCATTTATTCCAGTCCTTTCATCCACTGCATCCAGTGTGGGGATCTCCTTTATAATATTCTGGTTTAAGAATTTAATTAGCTTATACTCCGATACACTCAGGGGAAGGAATCCTCCAAGGCAGCCCATTCTATGTTCAGACAGCTCTATTAAGTTCTTCACCATGAAATCCAAGTCTGCCTCCCTGAACTTCCACACCTCTAAGGAGTGGGTCAAGACTTTTCTCTTCCATATCATCAACCTTTAATATGTCTTTAACAAGTTATGGAATCTCTAACTTTTCTTCTCTAGGCTAATATCCCATTCCTTCAAGGGCTCCTCACCCTACACTAGACCTAAGAAAAAGACCCAACCTGCTCCACACCCCCTTCCCCTGAGTCCTGAAGCAGACTTAGGAAAAATGATAGTTAAAACGGGGTTACCCTTAAGCTAGTCTTCTTCCCAAATAATGGTGCCCACCCACCTCATTGGTCCGATGCCCGCAGTTCTCGCAGTTGGTAGCCATGATGATAACCTCCTTAAAATGAGGGATTTCTGGAAAATGGAGTTAAGGAAATCTACTCCAAAGAGAACAAGACCACCATCTGAAGAAAAACAAAGCCAAACCCCACACAAACAAATGCTGGTCCCAGAACTGCTAGAAATATTCACAAGAGGCAGTCCAGAGTCCTCCAGAAGAGGACAAGTTCCCAGCCCCTGGTGATCCCTGTTCACATGTTTGAAGGCATGGCTCAGACCACACCATGCACAGTCTAGAGACCATGGCCTAAATTTCTCTTTGAACCCAAAAGCCAAGGTACACAGTCTAATCAAAGACAATATCCTCCTTATCACTGGGTATACAGCACAGGCTTTCCTTAGAAGGGATGCTCCCAGCCTGATTATAATCTTCATGTCTGAGTTAGATGGGGAGCAACCCAACTGCTTGGCAAAAGATACGTACTAGCTTCATGTTAGTCTGAGCGGGGGCATTGCATTCTGGGCAGTTTGTGTTGAACTGGAGCACCTGGAACACAATATGGGGACAAAGGGTGAGCCCTCCCAGATGGGATGTTCAGACTGATGACGCTCAGTTGGTACGCTGGTGGTCATCTGTGTTGGTGGCAAGAAGACAGACACTGAACAGCATCAGTCTCAGCCCATAACTCTGCTCCTTCCTCACCAGTAGCCAATGCGACTCACTTCATTTCTGAGATCTTCCTCTTCTGGCCTCTCTGCTGGTGCTTCTGCCTAAAATAGCAAAGACGCACATCACAAGCCGGCAGGAATACCTCAGCATCCCCAACACCCTGTCCTGGAATGGGAGAAAATGCTCTGGCTCACTTATGTCAGGTACCATCTCATCAGTTAGAGAAGCCAGAAAGTAAAGCCCCAACCAAGGGAAGAACAGAGCTTAAGGCAGAATCACAGCCACTGCCATCCTTTCTGTGACGTTTACCCAAGTCCTGGACATGAGCAAGGTGAAAAGCACAAACAAGCTGAGATAGGGCACACAGAGCAGCAGAGCATAATAAGTTCCCACTGACTCCAAGCAATCTGGAGTACATGATAATTCCAGAGCATTCTCTGGATCCTTCAGTCCACTTACTTGGAGCCCCAGCGTCTCTTCCTGCTGTAGGGTCCGGTTGTAGTGTGTGATCACCAGGGCATCATCTTTCTGAGGAGCATGTGGGTTTTCCACAAAGCTGTTCCCTGAGGGATCATCAATGATCTAACAAATGGGTGAAGAGAGGGTCACTGCAACAGGAAATCACAAACAATCCTACATCACCTACCATCAGACCACTCAGGCACCACAGTGGAAAATCTCAGCAGTCTTAATGGTCCCTCCTCCCCTAATCGAGGGCAACTCCAGTCTCTTAATACTCACCAGAGTGAAAGGAGAGGTTACTTGCTTTAGCTCCTTCAGTTTGACAATGAACTCATCAATTCTTTCAGCTGTGGCATCTTTGTTTGCCTGCCATGAACAGAGAGTAAAGCATCAGCCTTGGTGGGATGCCTTATGCACTGCCCCTTTTCATGCCCATGTTACTTCCATTACGTAGTCACCACCTGTCTCAGTGTGAGTGGAAACACAGTGACTCAGGCTTCACAATGAGATGTAGCAAACAAGGCTGAAGTTGATGGGTGGTGACAGGTAGGCCTCATTTTTCTCACTCATTCAACCATTTAGCCCACGCATTCATGCCAAGTTAGATATATGATGGTAAATATATTAGTCCTCTCATGGGGCTCCTGAGCCAATTAAGGAGACAAGTAACTAAAGATGCAGTTATAGTATATTACTTCTGTCATAATAAATCTAAGATGCAATGGAATACTCAAGAAACACAGATAACCCAAGGGGATTAGGAAAGGCTCTTCAGAGTTAATGTTATATTGTCTGTCTGATGAGACCTGAATATATACTGGGGGAGGGAAGGAGAAGAGACAAGAATTACAACATATGCAGCAACCTAGCAGCTCCAGCACCACCATATGCTTACCCAAAAAGTTCTCCAACATTTAGTCAGACTATTCAGCCACATGAGACACTCTATTCAGACACATATAAGCAACTATTTCTTGAGCTGCTACAATCAGAAAACCCCAGCTTACCCTTCGTGCAGGCTGGTCCTGCTCCAGGCCAGAGATAGCACGGGTGATCAATCCTTCAACAGTGGTCAGAGCTTGTGAACAAGAACAAAAGACAAGTGTGTCTTAGCCTTAGCTCTGTTATCAAGTGCCTGTATGACCCTGGGCAATTCACTTGAACTCTCTGGGCTTTATTTCCTAATCTGTAAAATGAGAAGGCCAGGTGCTAGGTTCCACTCATGTCTGATAATAGCAATGCTAAAATTCTATAATAAGCATACTATGGTCTTACCATTACTTTCTATCATTTCCAGCTGTTTCCACTCATGAGAAACCAACGAAGATCACAATGATTACATGCTGAAACCCATACACAAACCATCAGACCTGGCACCAGGAGGTTTGCAAGAAAGAGGGTAAGATTCTAGCTACATGTGAACAGCCCAAATATTCTGATCTTAAACTTACCTCCTTTCTGGCTAAAGGCAGGAATTTCAAAATCTAGCTCAGGAATCCTTGTGGTAGCAGAGTCAGTCTTCACCACTTCTCTGTTCATGTCCTAGGCAGAAAGTGAAACATTCAGTACAAAGAGGATGCAGAACACCTTCTCCAAGCAATAACCAGACGGTCCCCTTCCATCAGACCCCAGCCCAGCTGTCTCTCCCTCTCTCCACTCCACAGGGTCCAGACTGCTCCTTTGGAATAGTACCGGTGGTGTGAGCCAGACTGTCCAAATTGTGAAAATACTATTCATAACAACTACTGCTCATTTCATATCCTCAGACAACATTTACAAAGCATTTTCACAAATCTTATTTCACTTAAGCTAATGACAGCACCAGCACCATTTTACAAAATAAACTAAAGCGAGAAGACATAGAGGGATTTAAGTTCCGACCGCCTGGACCAGAGCTCTGACCCCAGGCTCCAAGCTCCCTCTAGAATACTGAGGTACCTGCTCTGAGATCCTCTCACCTCCAGAGCCCTGACAGTCAAAGTGTAGCGCACTCCCTGGTCCTGGATCCTGCCTGCCGACTGGATCTCCGTGTTGTTCCAGCCACAGTGCTCGCAGGAAAAGGAGCTCACGATTATTTCTCTGAAGAAGGGAATCTTGGTGAGCAGGAGTCGCGTCATGCCCTGGTGAAGTAGAAAGCAACGAAGGAAAGAATCAATGAAACTCCCGTTCCCCCTACTGTCTCCGGGCGCGCCTCGGGGTCCCCGGCCGGGCCCATAAGGCTGGGTCCAACCCCCGGCTAGTCCCTGCCCAAGCCCTACCCTCCCGCCGACGGCGGCCGCGCCCCCGCCTCACATTGCGGTAACAGTTCATGCACAGCGACTCGATCTCGGTGGGCTGCTGCTCCTCGTCCTCGGCGCTGATGGGCCGGAACAGATGACTCGAGGCAGGCGGCGGGGCCGGAACGGGCGAAGGGGCGACGGCAGCCCCCGGAGGCCCCGGTTCCACTGCCCCGCTGGCCGCCATCGCCACCACGCGCAGTTGAGACCCCGGCTTCCGACTTCCGCTGCTCTCGCGGCCCCACCCACCCCTTCGTCACTTCCGCCAGCTGCCACCACCCCTGCCTCCCTTCTTAAAGAGGCCGCAGACTCGGGGCCCTCGGGGAACAGTGTAGTCAAGGGCCCCTGGTTCCGGGTTTATATGGCTCGAACCATCGCCAGCCGGATCCACCTCAACTCAGTCGTCACTTCCCCCAAGACTGCCTCTCAGAACCAGGGCAGTTTTTTGCTTCTTCACAATAGCTCCACCGCACAGGGTTCTGTTGGTCCCTACGTCTGTCTACAACAGCCTTGAGGACAAGGAGCCTGGCTTGTCCCTGAGGAATGCCTGAGAAGGTGCGCCCGGAGCCGGGCTGCCTGGTTCCAGTGTTGGGCCACATGCTGCTTGCGTTCTAGGTCCCCGCTCCGGGTGGCTCAGCTTCTTCCCCTCTCTCAATCCCTCAATCCCTCAATCCCTCTGTCCCTTTCTGTTCCTCCACTCCCTATTCTGTCCTCATCACTACCTTCCCCAATCCCACCCTCAAGTACACAGCCCAGCCCTCATTTTCACTCCCACCGTAGCCCACCCCCTTGACCCATGCTTTTCCAGTTTCCCAACAACAACAAAAACACATTTTTGTTTCTACCTTTCTAGCACTTCCTCTCTCCAGGTGCCGGGGCCGCAACCTAGTTCCGTTGCCAACATTGCCAAAATCCAGGGTGTCAGGGAAGACCAGCCTGCGGGCATGATGAGCCTACATATGTGTGAGGTCTGTGCTATGGGGTTGGTGAGCAGGCGGTGCTGAGAACCCTGGGGCAACAGGCTGAGCTGGGAGGAAAGGGAGCTGGCCAGGACAGTTCAAAGGGAAGGGGCTTACCCTTTCCACTTCCCCCACCACACCCCAGTTTCACAGTTCCCAGGCGAGCTATGGAGAGCCTTGGCGCCCCTGAGTGACAGAGTTTGGGAGTCCCAAGAGGACAGTCTGGCATAAAAAGAGGCCATTCAAACTCTAGAACAGCAGGAACAAAGGAGACAGGCCACCTTAGGACTGTCAGGTCCACCAGGGCCACAGCTCCTGCAGACACAGCCTGCATTCCATGCACACTGTCCTGTGGGGAATAGGCTAGTGAACAGTGCAGGTGCAGACGAAGGGCCTCCCGCCAAGTGTGACACACAGCCGCTGTCTAGCCAGGAGCCGTGAAGCAGAGCCCAGACAGAACCCCTTTGACAGACCTGGACTGGGAGGGGTTGATGAGAAAGAGCAGCAGGGAAATGGAGTGGGTGATGGGTATGCTTTGGGGATAGTGGCGAGGCCACTGCTTTCAGACATGGTCCAGATGAGAGTCGCACCAGGCAAACTTCTATCATAAACATCTATTTCATTTGAGCCAGAAGTCTAGGCTTCAGCTTGGGAGTCTGGACGGAGGGGCTGGAGATGGGAAGGGCACACAGTATGCTCCCCAGAAGGTTTAAGGAGCTCCCACAGTTTGGAGGGTTCAGTCTCTTATTTAGGTGTAGAGCCATGTCAGGAAATGAGGGCTCTGCCCTTTCCCATCCCAGCCCCGCCCCCCCCCCCCTTCGTACCCACCAGCATCAGAGCCAGCAGGGATATACACACACCATCACATGTTCTCCCCATGGTATTTTCCTCTTTCTCCCTTCTATTCCCCTGACAGAAGCTGCCATGGCAGCCCTGGGGATACAAGTGCTCCTCTCTGTGGACCAGCTGTAGCAACGGCCACTAGGCAGCCCGAAGTGACCAGAGCCAAACTCCAGGATGTAGTGGCACAGGCTTCCAGCATCATGGCAAACAGGCTTGCAGATAATCACCCACACGCATGGTGCCTTTCTCCCTCCCTACTCCCTCACCCTTGAAAGGAGCAACTTGCCGGGCACGATGGCGCGTGCCTGTAGTCCCAGCTACTCGGGAGGCTGAGGCAGGAGGATCACTTGAGCCCAGGAGTTCTGGGCTGTAGTGCGCTATGCCGATCGGGTGTCTGCACTAAGTTCGGCATCAATATGGTGACCTCCCAGGAGCGGGGGACCACCAGGTTGCCTAAGGAGGGGTGAACCGGCCCAGGTCAGAAATGGAGCGGGTCAAAACTCCTGTGCTGATCAGTAGTGAGATCACGCCTGTGAATAGCCGCTGCACTCCAGCCTGGGCAACATAGCGAGACCCCGTCTCTTAAAAAAAAAAAAAGAAAGAAAAAAGAAAGCAACTTATGAGAATTCCCAAATGAGCACTGGAAAGCTGGGTTTGCAAAGCCTGGTGAGTGTAATGCGTCCAGATGGGGGAGTCGCAGGAGGCTGGATATGCAGGAGACTGCAGCCCCTTTGGTGGCCTCCCTGTCGTGCACAGGACCTTCCACCCTCCACCCAAAGGGCCACTTTCAAGGACTAAACCATGCTGGAGGCTCTGGGTCAGGGCTTTCCAGACAAGGAGCTGAGAATGGGCCTGAAGTAGACCATCAGGGCTCCCCCAGATGGCCGTGGCCCTGGTCATGAAGACTGTAGGTGATATCTTCCCACAGGTCATCCAGACGGGCCTGCAGCTTGCTCAGGGCCTTGTCGCTGTCCATTTGTCCAAACTCTGGGGCTAAGGCACTGTGGCCTGGTGGAGGTGGCGCCAGCTGCTGCTGGACTTCCTCAGTCTCCTGGTCGATGGCACGAGTGAAGGCAGCGATCTGCAGGTAGGTGTCCTGGCGGAAAGCCTGGAGTCGCTGGCGCACCTCCTCAGAGAGCATCTGGGGGTCCGGGCCGGCCCCCTGCTCAGCCCCAGCGCCTGCAAAGGCGCGGCTAAGCTCTTCGCGCAGCTGGTCCAGGTTCTGTTGGATGCGTGCGTGCAGAGCCTTGGCCTTGAGCGTGAGTTTGCGAGAGAGCACCTGCACGCAGCGACTGAGGCGCGCGGGGCTGGCAGGGGCGTGGGGAGCCACACTGCGGTGCAGTTCCTGCACGTGGCGCCCGATGCCGCTCACCAGGCTCTCGGCGTACGGGTGGAAGAGCTCTTTGAAACGGCCGGTGTGGTGCACCACGCGGCTCTGCAGTTCCTGCAGCAAAGCCCGCGCCTCGCCCACGCCCCCCAGCAACTGGGCCTTGGTATCTTCTCCTACCACGCGCAACTGCTCTTGCAGCTCCTGCACGCGCAGGGCCACCTGCTCCATCAGATCCATCGTGTAGGGCTTCAGCTGCTGCCGCAAGCCCTCCAAATCCCAGCCCACCAGCTCGTGCGCCTCTGCCATGTAGGGCTGCAGGCGCGCCCTCACCTCTTCCAACTCTTCCTGTAGCTGCTGCCGCATGCCCACCGGGTCCCGTGGGAGCCGAGGAGCCTCGCTCCCACTCAGAGGCCCCAGCTTTTCCAGGAACTTGTTCATATTGTTGAGGTCTTGCTCAAGGCTGTCTTTCAGGCTCCTGGGGAGGGGGACAGATAGCCGTTAGACTGCTAGCCCCCATCATCTCTCTTGTCCCCAAGTTGTCACGCATCGATCCTCTAGGGGAACCAAGGACGCAGGGCGTTGACCCCAGAGTCAAGGGCTCTTGTCCTAACCCCGGCCAGTCACAGCTCCTCACGCACGAAGCACAAACACATCGCATATGCAAATCCAGACCTACAACACTGATCAAAGAAGCATAGATGCGCCACATCATCCTTTGATTCTGGGGACTGCAGCAGGGGTTCTCCCGGTCGATCCCAGGTCCTGCGCCTCCGTGGTCAAACGGACAACAGCTATAGAGTTGTTAAGGCGGGGGCTGCAGGCAGAGGGCGCTGAAGAGCCCAGGATGGCCGGGATCTGCGGGCAGACCTAGCACTGCTCCTTTCCTCTGTCCCAACAGGGGCCACAGAGGCAGGGCATCATGGCATGGCCCAGCTGTCTCCTCCCTTCGCCCACACCCCTTCCCCTGGGCACTCACGCGGGTTCACGAACCATCTTCTGCTGATGGATCTGCTCCATCCTGCCTTTGTCCCCGCTGGTCTGGCGGAAGTAGTCCCAGAAGCCTTTCCGAGCCTGGGTGGCCGAAAACGCTGCGGAGAGGAACTGGGTGATCAAGGCCTGGGCTCTCCTCCCCCCTGGGTGGACAGGGCCCCCAGGGTGGACAAGGCCCTCAAGCCAGCCCCCACCGACACCCCCACGTTGAAGTCAGGGTCGGAGACCCACCTGAGAGGAGAGCCAGAGCCCAGGTGAGCACGGCAGCCATGCTTGCCATTGTCTACTCTGAGAAGGCAAGTGGAGGGAGGCCTGGTTAGGGGAAGAAGCAGAGGAAGGGACATGGCCCAGGGGGCCTCTCCAGGGATAACTGCCCGAAATCCTGTTAACCCTTCCTTGGGGTGGGAAGCACAGAGCTGTTGGGGCTCAAGAGGCCTGACCTAGGTGAGTCAAGGAGGCTGGGGTGTCTTCCTCAGATATGGGGAGAGGGTGTGCCCTTGCCACCTCAGTCAGATAGCAGGGAGTGTGGTGCTCTAACCCCTTCGTAAAGGTCCCCGACCCCAGGAGCAGCTCCCTAGGCCACTTCTACCACCTCTCCCTGCCCACCTGTCCCCCTCTCTCCCATTTCATGGTGGGAAAATCTGAGGCATAACGAGGGCAAAGAAGCAACTCTGCCAAAGTGCTCCAAGAGGATGTCTTAGGGGCCACCCCAGGCTCTCCCCTGAGGCCACCAGCAATGCCCTCCCTTAGGGCTGCGACCCCCATCCCTCTGCCCCAGCTGCTCACCTGCTCACGTCTGGGCACAGAGAGCAAACATTCTGCTTTATACTCCAGGGCCCTGAGCCTCTGGCACCAACTGCTCTGAGTAAATACCACGTGGAGGTTCAAAAGAGGTTGACCTCAGCTGCCTCCAGGCACTTACCTCCTGCCCTTTCCTTGGCACCCAGAGGGTTAATGAATGCCCTGGTGTCAGGGGCTGCCCCAGTAGAGAAGTGTTTACCAGAAGCTTTACTGGGAATGGGGCTGAACTTCTCACCCAGTTTCCCCCAAACCTTGTGACCTTTAACCTTCCCATTGACCTGCTGGCTGGCCCACCAATAGAAAAGGGCCTATTTGTCTGCCAAGGGCCCCTCTCTTACACAACTACTCAGAAGCACTGTGTCCCTGCCAGCAAGACAGAGACAGTGTCCAGCTGGCAGCCAGAGCCTGAGCAGCCCCTCACAGCTCCACTACAGGCTCCTCAGGCAGCTTGGGGAGAGCCAGTAGTCACAGGGCGAAAGAACCTCCCATGTCCTCCTTTGTGAAATAATCCTGGAACAAGCAAGGGAAGCTAGGCTGGGTGAAGATGAGATGGCAAGAGGCAACTGGGCCAAGGACCATGAGCCCCAGGAACTGGAGCAAGAGGAGAATTTGCCGCATGGGGAAAGGCTGAACTCCACTCACAGGACCTCTGAGGAGAGCAAGCCCAAATGCTCAGCTCTTCTCTGATGACACACCCACTCCATCTACTGTACTCATACACACATGTGCACAACTCCCGATTCTTGGTCCTAAGTGCATCTTGAATCAATCCCCTCTCTTCCATTTCCATTACTATCGTTGCACCATTGTTGTTTGTCACCTGGATTGCATTCATGGCCTCCGAAGGTCTTTCTGCAACACTCTTGCCCATTTAACATCTCCACTGTGGCTCATCCCAACTCATTTCTAGTCTCATCTCCTGCCACATAAAACCACAGCATTCCCTGAGCCATTATACAGGCTATTCCCTTTGCTTGAAATAGCCTATCTCCTGGTGAGTATATAGTCATTTTTTAGACTTAGTTTGCATTAATTAGAATTAGACATATATATATACACACACACACATATATATATCTTATTATCTTGCATACATATATATGTATGTATGCAAGAGAATTGCTTAAACAAAATGGAACCTGATTTCTTTCTCATGTGAATGTAGGCCACCCAGGGCTGCTTCTATCTTGTTGTGCTATTTTTGTCAACAAGAGGCTCATGTCCAAGTTCCAGCTGCTTCACCTCCAGCCACTAAGTCCACCTCCCAGGGAACAGGGAGGAGGAAAAGGAGAAGGACACATTCCTTCCCTTTAAAGACACATCCCAGATACTGTTCTTACCACTCATACTGACATCCCATTGGCCACAACTTAGTCATATGGCTACACTTAGCTAAAAAGGAAGCTGGGAAATATAGTTTTTATTTTGGATGGCTATATGCCCAGCTGAAAAAGGAGTCTCTTACTTGGGAAGAAGAGAAGAAAGGATTTGAGGGGACGACAATATCCCCTGCTGCACAGCTCCAGTATCACTTTGAATGCCCTCTTCTGCCTTCACTTTTTCTGCTCTGGAGATAAGCTGATTCCACATTATTCACACAACACTGTATATTCCTGGATTATAGCACTTATTATCTCACCATACAATAATTTGTTGATGAGTCTGAGAGCTCTCTGAATTCAGCAGCTTTTTCTAATTCATCCCTATATCCACTAGTATGTTTTGCACAGTGCCTAATCCATACAAAGTTGAGTGACTGAATTCAATCATTCATTTGATTTAGGAACTGACATTTGAGGAGATCAAGTGGCTTGTGCATCATCACACAGTAAGAGTTGCAGCCAGAATCAGGTGATTGGCTGTAGTAGTTTGACAGAACAGACTACAACCAGGTCACAAGGGGCCTTGTGCGAGCAGTCACTGAAGGTATGTGATGGAGAGATCACTCAGGAGAGTGGCCAGACAGAAGGCAGAGAAACTATTTTGGGATATTTCAGTAATCCAAGTGAGGAATGAAGACCTGGAGTACAGCATGGCAGTGATATTTAATAGGTAAGTCTATATTGAGAGATACTAAGGCAGCAGAGTTGATAGCACTTGGTGACTGATTAGATGAGGAAGGTGAAGGAGAGGAAAAAGTCCCAGTGATTCCCAGGTTTCTGAGCAACTAGAGGGATGATTGTTTCTTTCACCAACAGGAGCCTCCTGAGGAAAAGCAGGCTGGGACAGGAAGTGAGAGCTCAGATTAACAGGAGTCCTAACTTGAACCTAGACTGGGTTTCAAATGGGCATAGGGCAAGCCCAGTTGAGGTCTATTTGCATAATGGCTAAGAAGCTTCCGAAGAGAAAATTTATTTGAAAGGAAAAAAGCAACAAGAACTACCATCTAGTCACAAAACTACAGTCTTCAAAGGAGAAGAGAGACTCAGAGTATTTGGGAAGAGTGCATTTCCATGGGATGGAAAAATATGGGGGTAGAAAGCCACTAAAATTGACTTTAGGTGACTACTTGTACCCACAGACTAGTATTGCCTTGTACCCAAAGGTTCTCCACTGGAGATGTTCTGGCAGTTGGATACAGATGTCTCAAGCCCAGGAGAGAAGTCTTGGATGGAGACTGAGATTTGGGAGTCATCAGAAGATAGGGGCAGTGAAAGACTTGGGAGTAGATGAAATCTCTAGGGAGTGTGTGTGCCAGGAGAAAGGAAAAGTGCTGAGGTTAGAAGACACCAGTATTGGCCGGAAGCGGTGGCTCACACCTGTTATTCCAACACTCTGGGAGGCTGAGGCAGGTGGATCACTTGAAGCCAGGAGTTTAAGACCAGCCTGGCCAACATGGAAAAACCCTGTCTCTACTAAAAACACAAAAAAATTAGCCAGATATGATGGCGCATGCCTGCAATCCTAGCTACTCAGGAGGCCAAGGCAGGAGGAGAGCTTGAACCTGGAAGGCAGAGGTTGCAGTGAGCTGAGATCGGGCCACTGCACTGCACTCCAGCCTGGATAACAGAACAAGACTCCATTACAAAAAAAACAAAAAAGCAAAAAAAACAAAAAACAAAAAAAACAAAAAGAAGGCTTTGGCAGAGGAAATTAATGCTGTCCAAAGATCCACGTGCTGTGCTATACTTCCCAGACTCCTTTGCAATTAGATTGGGGCCATACAGTTAGCTCTGGCCAGTGGGCTGTGAGCAGAAAAAAATGGGTCACTTCTGTTTGAGGACAGTGAAGAGTGGATGTGAGTTCTCCATACTTTTTTTTCCCTTCCCATACAGTGGAAGCTAAGAATTACAAGATGGCACCATTGCAAGAGGAAGAGGATCTATATCTGAGTTAGTGCTTGGAGCAGCACCTCCCACCTAAAAGAGGGGCAGAGAAGTAGAAGTCTAGTCAAAATAGAGAAGAATCACAGAAAGAGAATATATTAGTTCAATTATGAATTTGGCTTGGCCGGTCGCGGTGGCTCACGCCTGTAATCCCAGCACTTTGGGAGGCCGAGGCGGGCGGATCACCTGAAGTCAGGAGTTGAAGACCCGCCTGACCAACATGGTGAAACCCTGTCTCTATTTTTTTTAAAAAAAAAGAATTTGGCTGCTCTGAGAGACCCAAAATAACAGTGGCTTACAGAAGTTAGAAATTTATATTTTTTTCCCATACAAAACTTCATGGTGGTATGGGAGCACTGCTCTGCAAAGCTGTCCAGGGTCCTAAGTTTCTTCTGTCTGGAGGCTCTAATACACCTGTGTGTTTCCCTTGTCCGAATGATCTAAGATAGCTGACCACCATGTCTACATCCAGCCACTGGAAAGGGGGAAGGGTGGAAGAGAATGTACTCTCCTTTCTTTTAAGGACAAAACCTAACTTCTTCTCCCATCCCACTGGTCAGAACTACTTGTAAGGAAGGTTAGGAAGTGTCATCTTTGTTTTGAATGGCCCTGAGCTCAATGATCAGTTAAAAATCAGGGATTCTACCCTCACACGTTGTTGGTGGGATTGTACCATACAATGGTGCAGTTTCTTTGGAAAACAGTTTCACAGTTCATTAATGGTTAAACATGGAGGAGTTCTCCTATGACCCAGCAATTCTACTCTTAGGTATAAACCCAAGAAGTGAAATAAGCGTCTACACAAAAACTTGTCCATTAATGTTCATGGCAACATTATTCATAAAAGTCAAGAAACATATTTAGCTACAGTTGGAGAGAGAAATAGTAAACTAGAAGGTAGATCTGAGAAAAATCACACAGAAAAAATCATAGAAATAAAAAGGAGGAGGCCAGCCTCACTAGCTCATACCTGTAATCCCAGCACTTTGGGAGGCCGAGGCGGGTGGATCATGAGGTCAGGAGTTCAAGACCAGCCTGGCCAATATGGAGAAACACCATCTCTACTAAAAATACAAACATGAGCCAAGCATGGTGGTGAGTGCCTGTAGTCCCAGCTACTCGGGAGGCTGAGGCAGGAGAATCGCTTGAACCCGGGAGGCGGAGGTTGAAGTGAGCTGAGATTGTGCCACTGCAATCCAGCCTAGGCGACAGAGCGAGACTCTGTCTCAGTAAATAAATGTATTGGAAGATATTGGCTAGGCACGGTGGCTCATGCCTGTAATCCCAGCACTTTGGGAAGCCTAGTGGGCAGATTACTTGAGATCAGGAGTTTGAGATCAACCTGGTCAACATAGTGAAAACCTGTCTTTACTAAAAATACAAAAATTAGCCAGGCGTGGTGCCACGTGCCTGTAATCCCAGCTACTCGGGAGGCTGAGGCAGGAGAATCACTTGAACCTGGGAGGAAGAAGTGGCACTGAGCCGAGATCACACCACTGCACTCCAGCCTAGGTGATAGAGTGAAACTCTTTCTCAAAAAAATTAAATATAAAAAGAAGGGTATGAATGGATGGTAAGAGACATGGAGGACAGAATGGGAGGTCCAATATATGCCTGTAGGATTTCCACAGAGAGAACACAGGGACAGTGGAAGAGGCAATATTCAAAAGATGATGGCTGAGAAATTTCAAAATTGAAGAAAGTTGTGACCTGAATCCTCAGGCACAGAAGCATCCTGAGTCTTGGTAGGAAAAAATTAACACACAACCAAATAAGGACACATCACAGTGAATCTGCAGACACTAAATGCAGTGAATATCTTAAAATCAACCAAAGAGAAAGACTAATGATCTACACACAGAGCATGATTAAACTGGTTACAGACTTATCATCAATGTACCTTCCAAAGACTGAAGGGAAATTAAAATGGTCAACCAAGACTTATACTCAGGTGAACTATTATTTGAGAGAAAGAAGTTAATTTCAGAGAAAGACAGAGTGTTTGCCACTCATAGATCCTCACTGAAAGAACTACTAGGCCGGGCTCAGTGTCTCAAGCCTGTAATCCCAGCACTTTGGGAGGCAAAGATGGGTCATTTCAGGTCAGGAGTTCGAGACGAGCCTGGCCAACATGGTGAAACCCTGTCTCTACTAAAAACACAAAAAGCCAGGTATGGTGGCGGGTGCCTATAATCTCAGCTACTTGGGAGGCTGAAGTGGGAGAATTGCTTGAACCCGTGGACTGTCAAGAGACAGAGCCTGCAGGGCACCACCATGCCCAGCTAATTTTTTTGTATTTTTAGTAGAGATGGGATTTCACTATGTTGGCCAGCGTGGTCTTGATCTCCTGACCTCGTGATCCACCCGCCTTGGCCTCCCAGAGTGCTGGGATTACAGGCCTGAGCCGCCACGCCCAGCCCAATTTTGGTATTTTTCTAGAGACAGGATCTCGCTATGCTTTCCAGGCTGGTCTCAAACTCCTGGGCTCAAGCAATCTGCCCATCTTGGCCTCGAATGTGCTGGGATTACAGGTGTGAGACACCCCACACCTGGCCAAGTTTGTCTCATTTCCTACTGTATTCCCAGTGCCTAGACCAGTGCTGATCACATGGTAGGGAGGGCTCAAAAACATCTTTTGATAGGGACTACTTTGGAGGAGGTGTTAAAAGTAATGAGGAATCTCAGCACTTTGGGAGACCGAGGAGGGTGGATTACCTGAGACCAGGAGTCCAGGACCAGCCTTGCCAACATGGTGAAACCCTGTCTCTACTGAAAACTACAAAAAATTAGCCAGGTATGGTGGCACATGCCTGTAATCCCAGCTGCTCTGGAGGCTGAAACAGGAGACTTTTGCTTGAAACCAGGAGGCGGAGGTTGCAGTGAGCCGAGATCACGCCATTGCACCCTGGGCAGCAAGAGCAAAACTCCGTCTCAAAAGAAAAATAATGATAATAATAATGAGGAACTAAAATATCAGACGGAAGCAACCTGGAAATGAGAAAGGAGAGATCAAAGTTACAGCATTCAGCAAACTTTGCATTATTCAGGAGGAAGATAGGGATATTGATTATCTTTAGACTATGTTAGGTCAGACAAGAACATTAAAATTTTAGGGATAACCCATAAAATGAATAGAAAGAACGGGTAACTTTTAAACTAGTATAT
The DNA here is from genome assembly GCA_963573385.1 of Cacajao melanocephalus. Classification (NCBI taxonomy): domain Eukaryota; kingdom Metazoa; phylum Chordata; class Mammalia; order Primates; family Pitheciidae; genus Cacajao; species Cacajao melanocephalus. The sequence goes on from CAUYLG010029965.1 coordinate 33,579, forward strand.
GGAGAAAAGAGACTAAAGAGCCTCTGATTGACCTCCAATAAAGGATGGTGGATTGACTGCATGCATTAGCCTCTGCTGTTTTCTGAAATCTCAATAAACGTGGCATTGAAGTGCACTTTATACAAAACGCATAAACCCACAGGGAAAATAGAAAAGGAGATAAAAATAACAACATTTGGGAAGCTGGAAAGCTTCCAAATGGTCGAACGATGCTGACAGGCACACCTGAGATACATTTTGAATGCAGTGGACAAAACCAGGAAGGCCCCTGATTTTCACTACTCAACTCCAAAGCCTCTGACATTAGGATCACCATTTTTCTGGAAGAGTGAGTGGCAGTGGGGCTAGAAATATGGCAGCTGGTCGAGAGTCTGTTTGAGAAGCAGCCATTCTCTTCAACTCTACTTGGCTGGGTACCCCCAATGGAGCAGAAAACCAGACGCTTATTCTATCTGAAAAGGGTAAAAGAGTGGGACTCTGGCCTGGAGAAAACTAGGTATTGTTGGAGGGTAGGGGGCAAGGTTTTTGTACTAAGGAAAACTTTATACCTTAAATTTTGAGGCCGGGCGCAGTGGCTCAAGCCTGTAATCCCAACACTTTGGGAAGGCAAGGCAAGAGGATCACTTGAGCCCAGGAGTTTGAGACCAACCTGGGCAATGTAGCGAGACGCTGTCTCTGCAAAAAATACAAATATTAGCCAGGTATGGTGGCACACACCTGTGGCCCCAGCTACTCAGGAGGCTGAGGCAGAAGGATTGCTTGAGCCCACGAGTTAGAGACTGCAGTGAGCCATGGTCATGCCACTGCACTCTAGCCTGGGCAACAGAACAAGACCCCATCTCAAAAATAAAAAAAAGTTGTTAAGACTCCTCAATTCACCATCTTTCCATCTTATTGAAAATGGAACAATGTTCCCCCTGAGAAATTTGGCTGGCCCAAGGAAATAGGCCTAAAGAAACTGACTTTTGGGGGCTCCCTGCACTCCAGATGATTACTCCTGAATTGACCCATGGACTCAGGATTTCACATCAGCTTCTTCGAATTTATATAGCTTTCTTCTAATTTACTGTGGGGTTTTTTTTTGGCATTTTTTTGGTTTGTTTTGTTTTTTGAGACAGAGTCTTGCTCTGTCACCCAGCTGGAGTGCAGTGGTGCGATCGTAGCTCACTGCAGCCTCAAACCCTTGGATTCAAGTGATCCTCCCACCTCAGTCTCCTGAGTAGGTGGGGCTATAGACAGGCACCACCACACCTGGCTAACTTTTTTATTTTTTGTAGAAATGGGGTTCTTGATATGTTGCTCAGGCTGGTCTTGACATCCTGGCCTCAAGTGATTCTCCTGCCTCAGCCTCCAGAAGTACTGGGATTTCAAGCATGTGCCACGGTACCTGGCCAAGAACACTTAAAGGTGAAGTGAGAACTTCACATTATGCCATATCAGGAGGTACGCAATGCCTACTTGTCCCACTATTAGCAATCCTTAGTTTTTTCACTTCATAAGGAGGTCACAAAAGCAGACCTTTTGGTTGGAAAGGTAGGTTATTTCCCTTTGTAATTAGCAAGTAACAGAATTGGGATCCCTTGGCATCTTAAAACACCTTGGCAACCTGATAAACATAGCATACATTCAAGATCTTTGCCTGAATTAATTATTACATTGGAAGAGTTGCAGAATGAGGATGTTCTAATTCTACTATTTCTTTTGTACATTTTAGCTGATGTTATTCTGTGAAGAAAAGCTCCCTCCTCAGTGAAGATGAACTGCACTTCTTTCTGAAGAGACAAGGCCAGCCAGGCACAGTGGCTCACACCTGTAATTCCAGCACTTTGGGAGGCCGAGGTGGGTAGATCACCTGAGGTCAGGAGTTCGATACCAGCCTGGCCAACATAGTGAAACCCTGTCTCTACTAAAACTACAAAAATTAGTGTGGTGGCACATACCTGTAATCCCAGCTACGTGGGAGGCTGAGGCAAGAGAATCTCTTGAACCCAGGAGGTGGAGGTTGTAGTGAGCCGAGATGGTGCCACTGCACTCCAGCCTGGGCAACAGAGGGAGACTCTGTCTCAAAAAATAAATAAATAAATAGGCAAGGTAATGGCTTCTTTCCTATTTATAGAGTAGAGGTGGTGAAATATTTTCAATAACAGCAAGGTTTTATTTTTTCTTTTGGTTGTCACTACGGATTCATAGAATTGTTTGCTTTTTTTAATTTTTTATTTATTTATTTTTTTAAGACGGGGTTTCACCATGTTGGTCAGGCTGGTCTTGAACTCCTGACCTCAGGTGACTGCCCGCCTTGGCCTACAAAGTGCTTGGATTACAGGCGTGAGCCACCACGCCCAGTCTGCTTTTTTTCTACAATAAATTATAGCTATTACAATACAGTGTGGTGGTGTTTAATACTCAAACTATTCCTCATTTGGCCAGTGGGAGCCCTTCAAGCTGGCTCCTATGTTCTTTTAACACATCCCATTCATCTCTGAGCATTTCCTTGATTGCTGGTACAACTAGACGTTGCAAGCTCACCTTTTACTTTGTGTGTTCCACATCTGGGATCAGCTATTATTTGTTTTAGTGGAGAATGGTGTTTAGAAACCAGGATCTGAGGGCTTGGTGTACTGATTGCTATTGGATTGTCTTTGCTTGTGGTCCCTTCCAGTTAAATAAAAAATGGGAAGTATATGGAAAAATTCATGATTTTGTAAAAAAAAAAAAAAAGGATCCCCCCTTTTTGAGACAGAGTTTCAACCTTATTGCCCATGCTGAAGTGCAGTAGCGTAATCTCCACTCACCACAACCTCCACCTCCTGGGTTCAAGCTATTCTCCTGCCTCAGCCTCCCAAGTAGCTGAGATTACAGGCATGTGTCTCCACACCAGGCTAATTTTGTATTTTTAGTAGAGACAGGGTTTCTCCACGTTGGTCAGGCTGATCTCAAACTCCCGACCTCAGGTGATCCGCCTGTCTTGGCCTCCCAAAGTGCTGGGATTACAGGCATGAGCCACCGTATTTGGCCAGATTGGATTTTATAAAAACTCTACTTATTTGCTATTTATAAGAGGCATACCTAAAATATAATGTCAGAGAAAGATGATTAAAACATGGAGGCAGGGAAGGAATTTAAAAAGATACCAAATAGTGATCAAAAGAAAGCAGATATGAAATTAATATCAGAACAAATAAGCTTTGCAGTAAAAAGGATTGATAGGGATAAAGCAGATCATTATTTAATGATAAAAGAAGAAATTTGGCTGGGCACAGTGGCTCACACCTGTAATCCCAGCACTTTGGGAGGCTGAGGCAGGCGGATCACTAGGTCAAGATTTTGAGACCAGCCTGACTAACATGGTGAAACTCTGTCTATACTAAAAATGCAAAAAGTAACTGGGCATGGTAGCACGTGCCTGTAATCCCAGCTACTAAGGAGGCTGAGGCAGGAGAATCGCTGGAACCCAGGAGGTGGAGGTTGCAGTGAGCCAAGATCGCACTGCTGCACTCCAGCCTGGGCAACAGAGTGAGACTAAATCAAAAAAGAAAAAGAAGGAGAAGAAGAAGGAGAAGGAGAAGGAAAAGAGGAAATTCACCAAGAAGATAAAACAATTCTGAACCTGACAGCATAGTCTCAAAATATATAAAGCAAAAAGCCACTGAGTCCCAAAGAGAACTTGACAAATTTGGTGGGAGATTTTAATACCACTTCCTCAAAATTGATAGACTCACAGAAAAAAAAAGTAAGAAATTTGAACAACAGTCAGCAAACTTGATGTGGAAAGAACAGCACCCCTACCTGAGAATCAGCAGCCTCGATGCAGGAGGACCAAGGGGAAGCCAGGGAGCAGGGCAGCCTGAACCAAGGCCACCCCAGTTGAGGACAGGAAGTGGAAGGAGGTGGCCGGGGTGGTGGCTCATGCACTTTGGGAAGCCTAGGAGGGCAGATCACGAGGTCAGGAGATTGAGGCCATCCTGGCTAACAAGGTGAAACCCTGTATCTACTAAAAATTCAAAAAATTAGCCGGCATGGTGGCATGCACCTGTAGTCCTGGCTACTCAGGAGGCTGAGGCAGGAGAATAGCTTGAACCTGGGAGGTGGAGATTGCAGTGAGCCGAGATTGCACCACTGCACTCCAGCATGGGTGACAGAGCGAGACTCCGTCTCAAAAAAAAAAAAAAAAAAAGGAAATGGAAGGGGGCACCTAAGAAGGCGGAAGATGCAGAGGAGCGTGTTCCAGAGGCAGTGGGAAAACTGGGAAGGAATAGGCCTTGGGACGTTGGATAGAGAGAATAAGCAAAGAACCACGCAGGAAGAAGAGTGGGGTAGGAGGCAGTGACCTTACCCGAGAGCTTTATGTTTTGGGCTATGACCGGGGCTGACAGAGGTGTGAGGCGTGGTGGGTTCAGAAGAGAGGTCAACGATGCATGGCACATCTCCAAAGCCAATAAAGGCAGCAAGTGGCACTGAGGCCAACCTGCTGGGGACTCAGAGAGGTGGGACACATATTGAGTGCCAGGAAAGAATAAGACACAAACCCTCATCTAGTGTGTTGGGGAAATGATGCAAGGCTCAGTATGGCTAGTGCATAGGGATGGGAAGCAGCTGGGCACACCCACAAGGCTCTCTCCCTTCCAGAATCTGGCTCAATAGGCTTTGAAAAGATTTAATGACAATGAGCTCTCTATGGACCTACCATGTGCCCAGTATTTACCTTTCTTATCTGTAATGCTCAAATCAATATTCTAAGGTAGGAATTGTTATCCTCATTTTACTTTATTATTTATTTATTTATTGAGACAGAGTTTCACTCTTGTTGCCCAGGCTGGAGTGCAGTGGTGTGATCTTGGCTCACCGCAACCTCCGCCTTCTGGTTTCAAGCAATTCTCCTGCCACAGCCTCCCGATTAGCTGGGATTATAGGTGTCTGCCACCACGCCCGGCTAATTTTTATATTTTTTAACAGAGACAGGGTTTCACCACGTTGGCCAGGCTGGTCTCGAACTCCTGACCTCAGGTGATCTGCCTGTGCCTCCCAAAGTGCTGGGATTACAGGTGTGAGCCACCGCAAGCCAGGCCTATCCTCATTTTATTTACAGAGAAACTGGAATTCAGAGAGATTCTTGCCCAAGGTCTTGCCCTGGGCCAATTCCAGATCTATCTAACTCCAAAGTCCATGTTCAGTGCAGTGTCTCCTGCTTGGGAGCAAAGAGAGGACTTTGCTCCTAAGACCAGATCCACACCGCAAAGAGCCTTAACACTTGCTACTGGGGGAAGCCACCATCCTCGGGAAAAAGCCAGGTGCTATTCACCTCACCCCAGAGGGTTTAGGATTTGGGAGAAAGAGGCCTGATGGAACATAGAGGGGCCAGGTCCCTGTGTTAACTGATCTGGGTAAAAGAACAATAGCTCAGGGTCCGCCAGGGAAAGGACAGCCAAGCCCAGGGCACAGCTGCCAAGATGCCACCTCTCCCTCGTTGTCCCACCATGCCTGGTCCCATCATGAACATACCCCACTCGATTTCCCTCTTCTCCTGTCTCCTGCATAGGCAGAACCAGCTCTGAGCAATAGCCAGGGCAGCAGGTCCTCAGGCTTGCCACTATGACCTGTTTACCCTACACAGACCATGATCTATCAGGTCAGAGTAACGCCCCACTGCTAGATGTTTGTGTCAAAAACACCTGCCGGTGGTGCAACAACTGGGTGGGACCCGTGACGTGGACTCGAATGCCACAAAATGTACTGAGCACATTCTGAGTCAACATGGTGATGATGTGCCCACCCCAGATAAAGATTTTCAGTGTTTATTTCTTTGGGTTTTGTTTATATGTACCCCTCTTCATCACCAAAGATTTGAGGCTACTGACAATGAAAACTGAAATGGCAATAAAAGAGAGGGGGTTGCAGAGAGGACACAGGATGGGGAAAATAGAAATAATCACAGAAAATTATAACCTGACGAAGAGCACAATCACAGAAGCAGTAAGAGATGGCAAGGTTGCCAGAGATGATCTCCACGTTGGCTTTGGGTTTCCTGGAAACCCGAGAAGGGAGGGATTCAGTCAGTTACATAATTTTCTTTTCTTTGTTTTCTTTCTTTCTGTTTTTCTTTTCTTTCTTTCTCTCTTTCTTTCTTTTTCTTTCTCTCTCTCTCTCTCCTTCCTTCCTTCTTTCTTTCTCTCTCTCTCTCTCCTTCCTTCCTTCTTTCTTTTTTTTCTTGAAATGGAGTCTTACTCTATCACCTAGGCTGGAGTGCAGTGGTGCGATCTCAGCTCACTGCAACCTTTGCCTCCTGAGTTCAAGCGATTCTCCTGATTCAGCCTCCTGAGTAGCTAACACTACAGGCATGAACCACCATGCCTGGCTAATTTTTATATTTTTAGTAGAGGCAGGGTTTCACCATGTTGGCCAGGCTGGTCTTGAACTACTGATCTCAAGTGATCTGGCTGCTTCAGCCTTCCAAAGTCCTGGAATTATAGGCGTAAGCCACGATGCCCGGCTTGTTTTTAATTTTTTATTATAAACAACACTGTGATGAGCATCCACATAGCTAAATGCATGCATTCCATGACTATTTTCTTAAGATAATTTTTTCTTATTTATTTATTTATTTTTGATATGGAGTCTCACTCTGTTGCCCAGGCTAGAGTGCAGTGGCATGATCTCGGCTCACTGCAACCTCCACCTCTCAGGTTCAAGCAATTCTCCTGCCTCAGCCTCTTAAGTAGCTGGGATACAGGCACAAACCACCAAGCCTGGCTAATTTTTGTATTTTTAGTAAAGACAAGATTTTGCCATGTTGTCCAGGTTGGTCACCAACTCCTGACCTCAGGCAATCACCCACCTTGGCCTCCCAAAGTGCTGGGATTACAGGCAGAGCCACCTTGCCCCCCCTTAAGATACATTTTTAAAGGGAAGAACATTTTCTGGCCAAGTACATTCCTATCCACAAACCTTTTGCCATAACACTGAAGACTTCCTGGGGAAGTTGGAACCAATGGCTTAGACTCCAGAGAAATGAATTTACCCTAAAGCTTTCAGCAATCTTCGGTTGAAGCTACTTATGTGGACTTCCAGACAAACACAGAAGACTGAATGCATGCATCTAATTTCACTTTTTTTCCTGAAATCCTCCTGAAACTATAGTGAAGAAATCTTTTTGGAAAAGTTATAGCAAGGCACTGTGGCTCATACCTGTAATCCTAGCACTTTGAGAGGCCAAGGTGGGCAGATTGCTTGAGTCCAGGACTTTGAGACCAGCCTGGGCAACATGGCGAAACCCCGTCTCTACTGAAAAAATCAGCCAGGCATGGCACACTTGTAGTTCCAGCTACGGGGGCTGAGGTGTGAGAATCACTTGAGCCTGGGAGGTGGAGGCTGTAGTGAGCTCTGATTATCCACTGCACTCCAGCCTGAGCAACAGAGTGAGACCCTGTCTCAAAAAAAAAAAAAAAAAAAAAGTTAAAGTTGTAGACTCCCCGATGGGGGAAAGAAAGAAAGACCACAACACAGTTTTGGATGTTAGAAAGCAAACGGACCAGTTATAACTGATTTAGCAGGCCTTGGAAATGCTGGTTGTGAACTGGCAGTGAGAAAAGATGAGTTCCAGCCTGACTTACACTGCTGGATTCTCAAAAGGCAAAGAGATGATAGTAAGGCTGCTGCTAGTCCATGCTGCTCCTGTGGGTACAGTAGAAACAGCTTCCCCTTTCTCAAGACACTCTATAGCCATCTGCCAGAGATTTGTCATGATGAATATACAGCTGGGCACGGTGGCTTACTCTTGTGATCCCAGCACTTTGGGAGGCCGAGGAGGCTCAATCACCTGAGGTCAGGAGTTCAAGACCAGCCTGGTCAACCTGGTAAAACCCCATCTCTACCAAAAATAAAATTAGCTGGGCATGGTGGCGGGTGCCTGTAGTCCCAGCTACTCAGGAGGCTGAGGCAGGAGAATTGCTTGAACCCAGGAGGCAGAGATTGCAATGAGCCAAGATCACTCCATTGCACTCCAGCCTGGGTGACGGAGCAAAAAAATAAATAAATGCATCTCAAAAAAATAAATAAATAAACAAATCTGTCATGTCTACCCTACAAGAGGGGTGGACTCAGAATGATGCAGTGCACAGCTTGCCCATCCATATATGACTGTCCTGAACTGGGGCACCAGTTTCTACTGAAAGAATAGGTGACAGGGGAGGCTGTCATAAAACATGAAAGATTGATTGAAACAATTAAAGGAGTAGTTAGTGCTTTAGCTCCCCTGTCTCACCTTAGTAGAAGATTGGAAGTTTATTCTCTTGAACGTCAGTCAGAGTTGAGGACAGGAGACCTGTGCTAGGAACAGGATTAAATCAAAGTATGTGTCTGAAATGTTGAGTCCCCTTCCTGCTTCTTCCACTTGGCCCCAAGGACACTGGTATCCAGGCCTTTACCCTCCAGGCAGAAGAATGAAAGAAATTTCTTAGGGGAACATGACCAGCTCAAGAGGTAAGACCCAAAGGTTTTTACATTGGGGGTTCCCCAGCTAAACATCTCAGTGGATCACCCTACAGCGACATGCATAGTCAGTGAATACTACCCACGTACTTGGAGCTTCACATCATCTTTAAAATTTCCCACCTTAAATTTAAGCAGCCAGATTGCCAGTTATTTGAGGAAAGATCCTAACATGAAAGATAGAAACCAAAACAAAAAATATTTAAAAAGGAAGTTGGAAAAAACTGAGAATATACAGAAAGAAGAACACATTGGAAAATGCCATTAATAGCATCAGAGAATGAAAAGAATATATTACATTGATTAAACAAGAACAGGATACTGTAAAAAGACATTCACAGAATAACAATAATAAAAACTCTTAGAAATTAAAATAAAAAGATAGCAGAAATAAAAACTAAATACAGAGTAAAGGAATAGTCCAGAAAGGGAGAGCATGCAGAGATTGAAGAAGTAAGAACAAAGATAAGAAAATGAGAGGATCCGTCCAGGAAGGTCCATTGATTGGAAGAGATAAAGTAGTACAATCACCTTGAAAAAAACAATTCAGCATTATCTGGAAAAGATTCGCGCGCGTGCACACACACACACGCACACACACACACACTGTACAACTCACCAAGACAAAATGATTTTTAAACTCATTCATTTAGTCAACAAATATTTATTGAACACCTACTAAGTTCTAGTCATCATGTTAGGTGCTGACTATTCAAGAATAAACATAGACAAGAATGAAAAGAATATTATTACATTGATTAAACAAGAACAGGATACTATAAAAAGACATTCACAGAATAACAGTAATAAAAACTCTTAGAAATTAAAAAAAAGCAGAAATAAAAACTAAATAAAGAGTAAAGGAATAGTCCAGCAAGGGAGAGCATGCAGAGATTGAAGAAGAACAAAGATAAGAAACTAACCAATGTTCTTCTCAGAAACCAACCAAGGTTCTTCATCCCAAGGCAGCTGTGAAGTATAGGACATCTCTGGCTCAATTTTCTCCATAAGGTTTGGGGTTCCATGAATGAGTCTGTGGGGAAATTTCCTGTGCACACAATGTATGTGTAAAGGAATAATTATCCTATGGTTCAAAAGAGAAGTAAAAGTAAGATCAAAGTGTAGAAGCTATGTTAAGAAAGATTCCAGTTTAATGATTTTTGAAAAGAGCAGTAAAAATAAGGCCAAAATGTGGAAGCTGTATTGAGAAAAATCCAATTTAATTCTAATAATCTTTAACAGAGTTGCACAAAGATAGAATGAATTGTTTTGAGAGATGGTACAGTTGGCTGTCAATGGGAGTGTTCAATACTAAGCAGGATTCATTCACTCAACAATTGAGTGATGACCATGTGCAGGCACCGTGCTAGGCTCTCTGTATTTTCAGTATTCTATTGTTGTACCACAAAGTACCCTAAAGCAGCATCTTAGAACAACAGTAAACATTCATGATCTCTCACAATGTCTGCGGGTCAGCAGCTTGGCTATGTTTTTCTGGTTCAGGGTCTGTCATGAGGTTGCAAGCAGGATGTTGCCTGGGGCTACAGTCATCTGAAGGCTTGGCTGGGGCTGGAGGATCTGTTTCCAAGGTGGCTCACTTTACTTGGCTGGCAAGCTGGTGCTGGCTGTTGGGAAGGCGCTTCAGTTCCTCCCTGTGTTGACCTCTCCACAGGGCTGCTTGCGTGTCCTCACAATATGGTGACTACCTTCCCCTAGAAAGAGTGATCCAAGAGAAATCAAGGTAGGTACCATAATGTCCTTTATGATCTAGCCTTGGGAGTGAAATATCACGACTTCCACAATAGCCTATTGATCACACATCAGCCATCTTCATATAAGATGGACCACACAGCCAGGCGTGGTGGTGGGCGCCTGTAATCCCAGCTACTTGGGAGGCTGAGGCAGGAGAATTGTTTGAACCCAGCAGGCGGAGGTTGCAATGACCTGAGACTGTGCCATTGCACTCCAGCCTGGGCAACAGAGCGAGACTCCATCTCAAAAAAGACAGACCACACAAGGTGTGAATACTAGGGGCAACGATTGCTGGGGCCATTGTGAGGGCTAGCTACCACACTCTGCTAATACAATGATGAACAAACAAATGGAGAGCCTGAGCTTAAGAGCTGTTAGTCTAGAGTTTTGATCATTTATTAAATGACATCAGAGGAATTGGGGCTGAGAGACAAGGTGGTTCCCTCAAACCCTAATGCCCTGTGATCTTATGGTTCTAGGTCCCAGGTCTTTTGTCTGCATATCACTAATTCATTATCTTAGAACCAACAGCTCACCAAACCCTCATGCCTCTGGTATGGGCCATGGGGTGGGGGCTCTACTGTGCCCCTGCAGAGTCAGCTGCTTGTCAGCACACAGTAAGATAGCCATGACTCCACCCAGCAGGCTCTCAGACAGGAGACAGGGGAGTGCCCTGATAACCCTAAGCTTGTTGTTTCTCTCCCCAGGACATGCGGCTGCCTCCTCCTGGGAGACAGAGAGTGCTACGATAATGGAAGGAGGACACGGTATCCCCTTGCAGCAGCCGCTTTTAATCCTGCCAGGACAATCAATCCCTCAAGAGCAACAAGGCTCTGTCGGTACAGGAAGAGAGCGACCCTCAGATACCTTCCCTTTGCCCTAATCGGGGCCATATAGTATACCAGAGACCTCAGGGGTAGTGACCCCAGACGTTCTCAGAGGACTTCTGACCTTTGAACTTGGGGATGGGCATAGGTGTGTGGCTAGCATCGCAGCCTGGCCCACACAGGTGCTGGTCAGCACGCCAATGGGGCACTAACCCAGGCCCACAGAGGAGTCCTTTACTTCCAAGTCACCTGAGGATCCAGTGGTGACTGGGGAGATTCTGACCTGAAACTGTGCTGGCTCTGGGGGACTGTTGGGTAAGCTGATGCGGGCCAGGCTGGAGTTCAAACACACTTCCCTGGTGCCCACAGGGACGCCCAGCACATGCTCTCCTATGGATGTCAATGATTCAGTCTTTTCTGGTGGCATAGGCTATAGCCTGGAGAAGCTCTGGGGAATATTTCTTTTCTTACTTATTTCTGGTTTTAAAAGTAATACTTGCAGGATGACTATTGTTAAAAACAAAATAAAACGAAACCAAAAAATAACAGAAAACAACAAGCGTTGGAGAGGCTGTGAAGAAGAATTGGAAGCCTGGGCGTCACCAGTGGGAATGTGAAATGGTGCCGCTACTATAAACGACAGTTTGGTGTTTCCTCCAAAACATAAATATAGAATTACCACGTGACCTGGCAATTGCGCTTCTGGATATATGCTCAGAAAAGCTGAGAGCAAGGACTGGAACAGATATATGTACACCCACATTCATAGCAGCAGTTTTCACAGTTGCTTAATGGACAGAGTTTTCTGTTTGGGGTGATGAAAAAATTTTCAGAAATAGTGGTGGTGGTGGTTACACAACATTGTAAATGTGATTAATGTCACTGAATTGCACACCTATAAATAGTTTAAATGGTAAATTTTATGTTATGAAAGTAATACTGAAATTGCCTTTCTCTCTCTCTCTCTCTCTCTCTCTCTCTCTTTCTTTTTCTTTTTCTTTCTGGCAGGGTCTTCCTCTGTTGCCCAGGCTGGAGTGCAGTGGCATGATCTAAACTCAACCCAGCCTCAACCTCCTGTGCTCAAGCAATCCTCCCACCTCAGCCTCTTGAGTAACTTGGTCCACAAGTGTGCACCACCACACTTGGCTAATTTTTTTATTTTTTGTAGACACACAGGTTCCCCATATTGCCCAGGCTGGTCTCAAACTCCTGAGCTCAAGCAATCCACCTATCTCAGCCTCCCAAAGTTCTAGAATTACAGGTGTGAGCCACCACACCCAGCCTAAAATGATATCTTTTCTCCTTCTCCTCCTTCTTCTTCAACTTCTTGAAACAGAGTCTCACTCTGTCATCCAGGCTGGAATGCAGTGGTGTGATCTCGGCTCACTGAAATCTCTGCCTCCCGAGTTCAAGTGATTCTCCTGCCTCAGCCTCCCAAGTAGCTGAGATTACAGCCACACGCCACCACCCCTAGCTAATTTTTGTATTTTTTTTTTAAAGATGGTGTTTCACCCTGATGGCCAGGCTTGTCTTGAACTCCTGACCTCAGGTGATCCACCCACCTCGGCCTCCCAAAGTGCTAGGATTACGGGCGTGAGCCACCGCGCCCAGCCAATTTTTGTATTTTTAGTAGAGACGGGGTTTCACCATGTTGGCCAGGCTGGTCTCAAACTCCTGACCTCAAGTGATTCCCCAACTTGGCCACCCAAAGTGCTGGGATTACAGGTGGGAGCCACCATGCCTGGCCTAAAATGGTCTTAAATCCCAACACTATATAAATGTATAAAGTAGAGAGCAAAACCCCACCCTCCTGGGATAAGCTTGTTGCCTAGGCTTCCAGATTTCTCACTTCCATATAAACCAGACGTTAGGATTCAAGTATTAGTATGAGTGGGTAGAAGCCACCTGTCCTTTGCATAGGGGGCATCCCCCTTCTCCATGGGGTTCTTGACACCACAGCATAGTAGAGAAAGATTCCGTAGTTGAATGCCCCCTGCTCAAATCCCATTCTGGCTGGGCGCAGTGGCTCACGCCTGTAATCCCAGCACTTTGGGAGGCCAAGGGAGGTAGATCACAAGGTCAGGAGTTCAAGACCAGCCTGGCCAACGTGGAGAAATCCCGTCTCTACTAAAAGTACAAAAATTAGCCAGGCGAGTTGGCAGGCACCTGTAATCCCAGCTACTTGTGGGGCCAAGCCAGGAGAATTGCTTGAACCCAGGAGGCAGAGGTTGCAGTGAATTGAGATTGTGCCATTGCACTCCAGCCTAGATAACAAGATCGAAACTCCATCTCAAAAAAAAAAAAAAAATCCCATCCCACCCCTTGCTAGGTAATGTTCTCACCATTCTGAAGTACCTCTTCCTCATCTATTGATCTATCGTGTCTTTGATGTCACAGTCAATCATGAGAATTACATGGGTCCATATGGTAATATAACACAAAGCATTTTTTAAAAGCAGCTCACACTACAAGCATTGCAGTCAGCATCATTGCCATCCTTGTATTGAAAAGCTCTACAACCGTTGCCACTGGGTGTTTCTTCTTGGCCATCTTTTAGAGGGGGCTTTCACCTCCTCATATATTCCCTGTTTTCCCTTCTGTGACTCTCCTCCTTTCCTACTCTTCATTACAACCTCAAATGCCAGTGCAGGGAAGGCACAGAACAATCAGCTCCATCTCTCTGTTTCATGGTCTCCATCCAGCCAGTTCCTCCGGGTGTCCTCCTCAACAGCTAACGTTCACTGTCAATGAAATTTTCTCTCTCAGAGGTATTCTAGGTCTAGCCGTTGAACTAACAGGATTTTCATTTCTTTACACAGTCACATACACATATGCACGTGTGGTCCCTTACCAGGTTGTGTAATACATAATAGTTGAAACCTTGCTTTTTTTTCCACTTAAAATATCTTGGAGATCTTCCCATAAATAAACAGATTCCCCAAACCAAACCAGAGTGTTTTGCTTGAATTCAGGACCTTATGATCTGAGACCTCAGGATCTGAGACCAGCTGTTAGAGAACCTCTGAGAAGGGTAGGTAGAGCCGGCTGCCAGGTCCCTGGTCAGCTCAGCTGCTGGCGAGGAGCAGAGAACTGACTGGCCGCAGGGGACTAAGTCCACACGCTAGCTCTAAACAGGAGGAAGGCTGCTTTCCTCAGTCAGTGGGACAAACCCTAATGAGGACTAATAAGTGTACCTCAGACAAACCAACTGACCAGCCGGAACAGGCCAGAGATGAGGCTGTGTCTTCCAAGGCCCCAAGCAAGAGACACATACCCTGGAGGGAAGCAGTGTGTCAGTCATGGTTTGTTTTTTTGTTTGTTTGTTTTGAGACAGAGTCTTGCTCTGTCACCAGGCTGGAGTTCAGTGGTGCCATCTCGGCTCACTGCAACCTCCACCTCCCAGGTTCAAGCAATTTCCTGCCTCAGCCTCCTGAGTAGCTGGGATTAAAGGTATGCATCATCATGCCCAGCTAATTTTTGTATTTTTAGTAGAGACGGGGTTTCACCATGTTGGTCAGGCTGGTTGGTCTCGAACTCCCAACCTCACCCACTCAGCCTCCCAAAGTGCTGGGATTACAGGCGTGAGCCACTGCGCCTGGCCTCAATCAAGGTTCTTAATTGCTAGCCACAGAAACCTCCTCTGGAAAATCTAATCAGAAGATGAACTTATTGACATATTTCCAGGAATTTTGAGGAAACGTCTAGGAAAGCTGGAGCACTTGGTTTGGAAAATAAACAAGAATAAGGGGAGCTGAGGGAGAAACATGGCCACGCTCACACCACAGAACTAGAGTGATGAGGATGGCTGTGCTGCCACCACTGAGCCAGGATAGGGACAGCCCAGTGTGCCTGGCAGCCACTGCCATGCCTGGTCCCTGGCCTGAGGCTCTAGCCTGGACGCAAGCTGCCTGTTGCTGCCACACCGTTCCTGCCCACCCCAGAAAGGATTCTCCACTGTCCCTGTTTCTTTACGCCAGTCAGGGGCAATTACATCTGATTTACTGTGCGTAGGTCTCATGTCCCATGCTGGAAACAAGGGAGGCTGGAAGGCAGGCGACTGGCGTTGTTAGTGTCTACAATGGAGGCAGCCTCAGCCTCTGACTTCCACCAAAACTCATCAGTGAGACATTTCCCAAACAAAGCAGGAGGGCTTCAGGAAGATGGGGCTCGGAAGATGTCTTAGATCTCTTGGGCTGCTCTAACAAGACACCAAAAACTGGGTGGATTATAAACAACACACATTTATTCCTCACAGTCCTGGAGGCCGGGAAGTCCAAGATCAAGGCACCAGCGTATCCAATGAGGGCCCTGGTTCATAAATGGCACCTTCCAGCTGTGTCCTCGCATGTGGAAGGGACAAGGGATCTCTGTGGGGCCTCTGTTATAAGGACACTAATCTCATTTATGAGGGCTCCACCCTCATGACCTGATCACCTCCCAAATGTCTTCTATCCTAATACCATCACCTTACAGGTTAGGATTGCAACACAGGAATTTAGGGGGATGCAAACATTCAGTTCATTGCAGCAGCCAAAAGCAATGTTACTACCAGGAGGCATCTGCCAGGTCAGTGACCCAGGAGACTGATGAGAAATCTTGGTGTAGGAAAGAGAAGGCGTTCGTCATCCAGGAGGACGAGGACTGTGGCGGGACCCTCAGAGACCTGCAGGATGTCCCTGAGCGTGGTGGGAGAGGTGCACGGGTCCCATCCAGGGTTCATACTAAGAACCAAGTTCTGGGAGACACCAAGGCCCCCAGGGTTCTGGAGTCAGCACTAAACCAGGCAGCCCTCAGGTGAGGTCTGAGAGCACCTCAGAAGCTTCCAGTCCCTCTTGGAAACCTGCCCACGCTGCATCCCACTTCCTTTTGGTGCCTCGTTGGCCTCGTTGGTCCTTTCCTAAAGCCATCCAGTAACCCTTCAGGTGCCTGGTGGGTTTGTCAAGGTATTTCCCTATAGATTCCTGTGCTTCTAGTAGGGGTGGGTATCAAAGTTGCCTCAGCAGCCTTACTGGCCTGGTATGCAGGAGCGAGAGCAGCTGGGTCAGGGGAGACCCAGAGGTCTGCCCTTGGCCAGCTCTGGAGGCCTCATTGATAGAGTGTGGCCTGGAGGTGAGCTGGAGGAGGAAGTCCTGTTTATTGCAGCACCAGCTATTGCGCGTTTACTCCATGTCTGATGTTAAGTGCTTGACATCTTTGCTCCATCAAACCTTCAGCACAACTCTCTGAGCCGAGGATTGTCATGACCCCTGTCTTCCAAAAGAAGCTCAATTATCTGCCCCAAATCACCCAGTAGATGGCCAAAAAGCCAGGATTCAAACCCAGGCTTGCCTGATTCCCAAGCATACATCCCTCCCACCAGGCCAGCACCAGGGGCCAGAGGGGGATAGGTCTGGGCCAGACCATGCTGGGGGCCACCACCCTGAAGGCACGTTGGGAGGGAAGGAGGAGGCCCCAGAACTCCCTCCCATGGGCCTGCCCCCTCCTTCTTAGCATATTCCAGGCCTCTTCCAGGAAAGCCCTGAAGGGCCTGCATCCCTCTGTGGAGAGAAAAGGGAGATGGCTCCACTCACAGGCCTGGGGTCCAGAGGGAACAGCCAAGATGTCGAGTCCTTTGAGACAAAGGCTTGAACTGGCTCTTTCCTTGGGGAGGTTTTTGAGTCTCTAAGGGTGGTGTGAGAGCCCACTCCAAAGGCTGCAGCTGCCCGCAGCTGGCTCTGCTGATAAGACTGCTCAGGCCCCCTGACTCTCTACCCCTAACCCCAGTGGCTGCAAACTCAGTCCCAAACTGGCAGGCCACCTGGCAGGAGGCCCCAGGACAGCGCAGACCAGAGCCCTGCAGGCTCCGGCACCTGTTCCACCCCTCCTTCCTGGACTCATCTTGGTCCCCAGGCCTCATTCCTCAACTCTGGATGGAAACCACGGGTTTAGCATTCAAGAAATTTCTGAAATAAGCATGAATCGCTTTTATAGTGGAACCGGGGTGGGGTGGGCTAAATGAAACTACACAAATGAGTTAAAGGCACCAAAGATCTCGTGCAAGGACAAACCATCTCCCCCAGTGGACTGTGAGCTCCCCCAGGGCCAAGGACCCTATTCGGCTGGCCTCCAGGTGTTACCCTCAGTGTGAGGCAGAGTTGGGCACACAGCTCCACAAAAGCTGTTTGCTGGTTGTCCTGTGCCCAAAACAATGACTGGCGCATCGGAAGCATTCGATGCCTATTTGTTGGCTAAATGAATATACGTGGGTTGTGTATTTTGTCTTGGGATAATGTGTGACATCTTTTCCTGCCTCCCCTTAGAGGACCCCCATATGCTCACCTCTGTCACACCCTACGCTTACCTCTCCTGGGGAGTCTCCTCTCCCCAGCCCTGGGTGTCTCCTGCCAGGCCGCTGCTAAGCTCTGCCCAGTCATGGTCACCTCCCCACCTCCCCAGCTGCAAGGAGGAGTCACATGGGCGACCAGTCGAGGCTAGATTCTCAGCAGCTTTATTGAATATCAAGAGGTGGTGTCACCTCCCACTGGACATGTGTCCTCAAGCTCATACCAGAACTGCTTTGGGACAGACAGACAGACAGGTGGCAGGGCAGGGCAGGTGTCCATGGTGGTGGGGCCAGTGCACCAGGGACACCTCAGCCCTCCAAAGGGGCCAGCATCTGCACCTGCTCCTGCTGCTGCTCCTGCTGCTGCTCCTGCTGGGGGATGGCGAGGATCTTGTCCTGGCTCTCTTTCTCCT
The DNA here is from genome assembly GCA_963573385.1 of Cacajao melanocephalus. Lineage (NCBI taxonomy): Eukaryota > Metazoa > Chordata > Mammalia > Primates > Pitheciidae > Cacajao > Cacajao melanocephalus. The sequence continues at coordinate 51,377 of CAUYLG010029965.1, forward strand.
TTATGGTGCTGAAGAAGGAGTTGACCTTGTCCCGCAGGTCCTTCTCCAGGAAGCTCAAGTGGCCTTCCATGTCCCCCGCATGGGGACCCAGCTTCTGCCTGAGCTGTTCCATCTGCTGCACCAGAGCTTTGTTGAAGCTCTCCCCGTAGGGCTCCACCTGTCGTCGGAACTCCTCCACCTGCCGGTCCAGGTGCCCGCCCAGCTCTGCCAGAGACTTCTGCAGCCCCTCAGTGTTGGCCCTCAGGTTGCCATGCACGTCTTCGGCCATGGGCGCCAGCCTCTGCCGCAGCTCCTCGGCGTTGGCCGAAATCTTGGCCTTGAGCTCCTCAGCATTCTTCTTCATCTGGAAGGCCAGGCCCTCGAGCTGGTGGTTGAGCTTCTCCTGCGCGTCCTGCGCGTAGGGAGCCAGGCTGCGGCGCAGCTCCTCCACTGTCTGGTCGATCTTGACCTTGAGCTCGTCGGCGTAGGGAGTGAGGCGCCCTTTGAGCTCCTCCACGTTCTGGTCGATCTTGGCCTTGAGCTCGTCGGCATGGGGCTTCAGCGAGGCCTGCAGGCTGTCTGCATTCTCCCGCAGCACTCTCTGCATGCGCTGTGCGTAGGGGGTCAGCTGGCGCCGCAGCTGCTCAGCCTGCGTGTTGACCTGGGTGCGCAGCTCATCCGCATAGGGCCCCAGGCGCTGCTGCAGCTCTCGCACGTTGTCCCCAATCTTCTGGCTCACCTCACTGGCATGGGGCAGCAGCCGGGCCCGCACCTCCTCTAGCTCCTTCCGAATCTCCTCCTTCAGCTTTTCTGAGTCCTTGGCCAGGCGTTCATGCAGCTCGGTGGCAAAGGGCACCAGCTTCTTCTGCAGGTCTTCCCTGTAAGTGTTCACTTCCCCAAGTTTGTCCTGGAAGAGGGCGCTGCGGGGAAGGGCACAGGGAGGTCACATTACATTTACATGACAAGGCTTTGTCTGTTTGTATACCTCTTGCCTTATGCATACCTGGTAGGACAGGTGAGTGCTCAGGGGGACCAAGTTCACCCTCCCTATGATGGTTCACATTGGAGAGGATGGGTGTCACAGACTGTTATGACACGGAATGTAACACTGAATTTCTATCTCCGGATCTCCCATGGAGTTTGTCTCAGAATCTACCCATCATGTCACCTCCAGCAGTTTGCTTTCCCCTCCTTGTCTCCCCTCCTTGTCTCCCCTCCTAGGTCCCAGCACATCCCCACTGGGACCTAGGATCACATTGTGTAAGAGAATGTTGTCTTCTTGACCTCTGCCAGGGGTCTTCTAGCGGCACAAAGTGCTGATTTCCTTGCCGGTGCCCAGGGGCCTCCCTTCCCACCTCCCTCCCCTTGATTCCACTGGAGCCTGTCTTTCTGGAATGTAACAGAAGTCAGTTCTCATGACGTTTTCCTCCCTCCCTTTCTTCTGTGAGCCTGAGTGATAGGATGTGGCCATTTGCCAAACTCTAGAATGTTAAAGCAAAAAGACATTGCAGGGATTATTCGGTCCGACCTTCCGGTTTACAGATGTGGATCCTAGGTCCAGAGGCCCCCCAGCTAGTAGCAGGGCAGTAGGTGGCCTTAAAGTGCGTGGCCTTTAAGAACTCCCTGTCACTACCGCACGCTGTACTCCCTCTTACTTGAGTTGCTGGGTGAGTTCAGATTTCTGGAGATGTTCCACGGCCTCCTTGGCATTGTTGCTCAGCTGGCTGAAGTAGTCCCACATCACAGTGGCCACCTGGTCAGCACTGACCTCAGCCTGGGCTCCTGGGCAGTAACAGAGAGCAATTCATGAGGCCCCATCTCCTTTGCGGCCCCTCTGCTCCAGCTCTGAGCTGCAGACTGGATGATGCAGGGGTGCCCATCCTGCCATTTTCCCTGTCTGGGCTTAGCTTTTTGGAAGCCACGGGGATATGTGAAACGAAACTGGTATAGCACCAATGCCAATGGGCCCACCACTGGGACTGGGCCAGCTCTCCTGTGAGTCAGTTGGCAGCCAGGCAGACCCCATGTCCAACTGGGGACTGATGGGCACTCAGAAGTGTCCCTTTGCTTTGGCCCAGCCTCCATCCTGCACCACTCATAGTGGCAGCCTGAGAGCCCCATCCAAAGACAGCTTCTACTCACCGGTGACAGCCACCAGGGCCAGGGTCAGGACGACGGCCTTCAGGAACATCCTGGGCTCCTTGCTGGGCTGGAGGAGTTTCCTGCCACACTGGATCCTCCCTGGAATCAGGGGAGCTGACAGAGAGGTCCTCAGGAGAGCTCACCTTCGCTGCTGTGGGAACTGACTGACACTCAGAGCCAGCCAGACATTTAAACTGCCCCTACCACCCCCGCCCCGCCGCTGCCCTCCCCGCCTCCTTCCCCAGTGTGACTCCACGCTGGAAGGTGACACATTCCCAAGAGGCCTCTTGGACTTTTGTGACCCTGAGATTAGGTGGAAGCTGACAGCAGATCGGGAATGAGGCGGTAGTCAGAAGTGGGGGCTGTTCTGTGCGTGTGCGCCCCTCCCCCACTGTGGAAGGAACGAGGGGAGCGGAAAACAGTGGGAGAAACACCTTGGGGAGCCCCTGAGCCCAGGTTGGTGCCTCAAGAGGCCCTGCTGGTGGCTCTGGGTTTGTGCCAGGCTCATGGGGGAGCAAAGTCCACATCTCCTTTGTCTACCCCAGTGAAGAGAGGCCCTCGCAGTCCCCACATCTGCCATGAATACTGACTCCATCTCAGAGCACCAGACACTGGACTGGGACCATCAGGGGCTACAGGTAGCATAATGAGCTAAAATCTAGGTCTCTTTTCAAGGTATACCCAGGAAGAGGGGGCCCTGGAGAGCCTTCGGGCAGATGGGTTGGGAGGACGGGGCCTTTTATTGAGGGGGTTAATTGTAGTGTGCTTCATGTCTCACTGCCAAGCTGTGCCACCTTGGTCTCATTATTCAAAGCCCTGAGCCTCAGTTTCTCCTCTGAACAATGGGATGGTTCAGTGCATTAAATAAGACATTGCTTGCAAAGTGGGTAATAGAGTCATCCCTCAGTCTCCTTGGGAAATTGGTTCCAGGGCCCTCTGCACATACCAAAACCCATGGATGCTCAAGTCCTTGTTATAAAATGGCATAGTATTTCCACATAACATAAGCACAGCCTCCCATGTGCTTTAAATCTCTAGATTACTTATCATACCTAATAGAATGTAAATGCTGTGTGAATGGTTGTTATACTGTATTGTTTAGGGAATAATCACCAAAAAAGTTTGTGTATGTTCAGTACAGATGCAATTTTCTTTTTTGTTTTTTGTTTTGTTTTGTTTGAGATGGAGTCTCACTCTGTCACCCAGGGTGGAGTGCAGTGGCGTGATCTCGGCTCACTGCAACCTCCATCTCCCGAGCTCAAGTGATTTTCCTGCCTCAGACTCCTGAGTAGCTGGGATTACAGGCACCTGACACCATACTCAGATAATTTTTGTATTTTTAGTAGAGACAGGGTTTCACCATGTTGGCCAGGTTGGTCTCGAACTCCTGACCACAAGTGGTCTGCCCGCCTTGGTGTCCCAAAGTGCTGGGATTACAGGTGTGAGCCACTGTGCCTGGCCCAGATGCAATTTTTTTTTTAAATCGTTTTTAATGGAGATGGGGTTTTGCTATGTTGCCCAAGCTGGTCTCCAACTCTTGGCCTCAAGCGGTCCTCCCATTTTGGCTTCCTAAAGTGCTGAGCTTACAGGTGTGAGCCACTGTGCCCAGCCCACAGATGCAATTTTATAAAAAAATATTTTCAATTCAAGGCTGGTTGAATCCATGGACACAGAAATCACAGATACATAGGGCTGCCTAGAGAGTTCCTGGCACAGAGTAAGCTCTGAAAAATAGTTGCTGTTGCTATAATAATCATACTGTTTTCCTGATTTGGAGCAAGGCAGGGAGCGTTGTAGAGTGCTCCCTCCTCTAGCGAGAGTGACAGAGTGAGACTCAGTCCTGTGAGGGGCGCCAGGTGGGCCAGAGGCAGGGTGATGGGTGGGACCAGCCTGAGGCCCGACTCCTGCCCTCCTCTACCCTCAGCCACACTCCCTGGACAGGAGCAGCTGGCTTGAGCAGAGTCTTGGGACCTGAGACTCTCAGGGGACCTCAGCGGGGGATGGAGGGCAACAGTGGTGGTGCCCAGGTCTTCTACTTAGATGTCTAATGGATCTCTAAATGAGGCTACATGCCCTATCACACACAGACATCCACTGAGAAGGTGACACACCACATCAGCGTGGGTCCCCAGACCACACCACTCCCAGTGACTAGGAGGTGACCTCTAGCACACTGCACCGTTGGATCCTGTCGCAAGTGCAGTGCTGACAACAGTGAGCTACAGTTATTTGTAAAAATGAATGCCATCAGAGTAGACCACAATTGTGCTGACTCTAATTTGCCTTGTGTTCCTTTTTTCAGTTTCCAGAAGGGGCTTGATGTCTCATAGGATCAAAGGCAGCCAAATGACGCTCTGACTCTGGCGCCCCTTCTACTGGGTCCCCATCACCCTGCGGTGGTCCCCACGCTGCCGTGCTGCCTCCTTTTTGGTGCAGCCTATGCCATCTCTCAGTGACTGTTGGGGTCAGACCCTGGAGTCCACTCCCTGGCTTTGCATCCAGGCTCCAACACGTCCCGCCTGTGTGTCCTTGGGCAAGTCTCATAACCTCTCTGAGCCTCGGTTGCCTTGGTAAGACATACCATTGTACCTGCCTCCTAGGCTGTGAGAATTCACTGAGATAATCTTATAGTGCTTGCAGCAATGTCGGGCACATAATAAAAGTGATCACTAAATGTTAGCCACGTCTTATCCCTGCAAGGCTCACCCCCATGGAACCCATTGTTCCCAATCTTGCTCCTGAATCAAGCACAGTCCAGCTTGCAGCGGGAGCAAAGGTCAGCACTCAGTGCTCCTGCCCCTTCCCCAGGCCAGAGCTGAGGAGGAGACCGAGTCACGAATGACACCTCAGCTGCAGTTTGACCTCCGGGACGTGCCGTCTGAACAGCAGGTGCCACTAGCATGGGAGAGGCCCGGAGGCGCTTCTGTCTCGCCCACCTACCTGGGTGCACCCACACTGGGAGCGCCTGCACCATTTGAGCATGTCCAAGCGCGTCTGCCAGGGTGTGTGTGGGTTCACAGAAGTATGCAAATCACTAAGAACCAAGGGGCTGGCACAGCCCGTGCATGCATCCACACTCGAAAGGGGGCCTGCTGCCTCTCAACGTGGCGGGGACGTGACCTGTTAATGAATGTATTTACTTCCCAAAGTTTGTGGGTATGTTTTGCATCAATCTGTAGATGGATTTGTGTTGGGGGGCAGGGAGAGAATGAGAACCTCCTGTGCCCAGTCTTGCAGGGTGCAAGTAGCTGATGGGAGCAGACAGCCTTCCAGCCAGGCCTGGCCCTGTGAGTCAGAGATGTCCACCTGAGTGGGTGTAAAAGGCCTGTGTGATTTTGAGGGAGACATTGCCTCTCCAAGCCTCTCCTTATTTGTACAACAGACAGACTTAAGGGTTGATGAGGCAATGAGGCTGACAGCTCAGCATTAGCTCCAGCCACCCCTCCTGGCCATCCACCCAGGGATCAAATCAGGAGTCAGTCCAGAGGTCAGAGTCAGGAGCAGACAGCTCAGATCAAGCCAGGGACAGGCTGAGCCAGGGACAGGCAGGTCACATGGACATGTGCCTCACGTATGCTTCAAGGCCCCCCCTAAGCCCAGGAAGAACTAACGGACAGCTCCTGTTGCCAGAGGAGGGATCTGGGTAAGATACTAGGAGGAACTTCCAGCATGATGACGTGTGATGAACAAGGGCCTCTGGCCAAAAGGTCTGAATCAGGGCTGCCCAGCCCAGCCTAGTGGGAGGGGCATGGATCATGGGGGCTCATGTACTAAACCTCATCTGGACACAGGGTGAAACAGCCCAACCCCAGAGGACCATTTTTGGCCCTGGAAGGTTGAATCTCCTCTTCCTCCCACCTACCACTGGCTTCTGCCTGGAGCACTCTTCATTCCAGGGGAGCCATGATGGGAGAGAGGAGCAGCTTAGCCTGGCCACCAAGAGAGCCATGATGGGAGAGGGGAGCAGCTTAGCCTGGCCACCAACCTGCATCCAGCTGGGGTGCAGGCTGGACTGCTGGCGAGGGGCCACAGGCATTTACAGTGCCAAGCCTTTGGAATAAGGCAAGGCGCCAGGCTTCCTGGAGGTGTGCAGCGTCTAGCTCAGCACCGCCCCACCAGGTCTCTCTGCCCACATCTCCTGACCTCCCTGGGTCCATTGCCATGCAGGAGAGAGGCCAGGCTCCTCCAGACCCTCTGCACAGATGGAAGGGCTTGGAGGATCCAGGAACACGGGACTCCGCCAGCCCATTCTAACATGCCAGGGGCCCATGGACCTTGTTGCTCGCCCCCACCTGGATCTTTGTCCCCGCTGTGCCTTAGCCTCCAGGCTAAGGATCAGTCTGAAGCAGAAAAGGGCATCCCCAATACCAGATCCTCCAGTGACCGCTTCATCACCTTCTCTACCCCACCACCAAAGTCTGCTGTTAGCAGGAGACTTGAGACAAATTTGTTCTGGGGATGTGACTGATGTCTCTATAGGGTCTCAGAGCTCTAAGCCATCTGGTACCTTCCTGGGTGTGTGAAGACCTGGATTAAGGTTCCCAGCCTTACCACTAATGGGCTGTGCACTTGAGTAGGTCTCTACCTCTTCAAGCCTCAGGTTTCTAACCTATAAAATGGAGTTAATGTCTACTTCACAGGAGTCTGATTATTTGCATTTTAACAGAAACAAAGTCTTACGTCAAAGGAATGAATCTCTCTCACTCTTTACACCAAGTCTCACTCTGTCACCCAGGCTGGAGTGCAGTGGCACAATCTCGGTCACTGCAACCTCCACCTCCCGGGTTCAAGCAATTCTCCTGCCTCAGCCTCCTGAGTAGTTGGGGCTACAGGTGCATGTCACCACGCCTGGCTAATTTTTTTGTGTTTTTAGCAGAGACTGGGTTTTGTCATGTTGCCCATACTGGTCTTGAACTCCTGGCCTCAAGTGATCCGCCTCAGCCTCCCAAAGTGCTGGGATTACAGGCGTAAGCCATCGTGCCCAGCCAGGAATGAATATCTAATAGAGGAATTCCAAGTCTCAGCCACTGATAAAGCATTTTGAGGGCAGGGCCAGGCCACGTTCTCAGGCCTCTGATTTCACACTGTGGTGTTAGTTACTTCTTCTGAGAGTATGGCTTGCCAGAGCTCTATTTTATGTTGGAGGCTCCTTCTGCCTGCAGACTCCGCGGTCTGGGAATGGTGCAGTGTCGGGAGGAAGGGAGGGATGCGTGAGCCCTTCTGTGGACCTGCTGCTTTGTACATCTCTATCTCATTTCCTATTCAGCACCACTCTGGGAAATCCGTATTCTAGCCCCATTTTATTCTCAGAAAATTGAGGCTCTGAGATGTTACCTCTTTGGCCTGGATCATATAAGTGCCTTGGATGTCCTGGCTCCAAGGTCTCAGCATCCAAAAGACAAGCCTCTCATCCTGCCATCCCTGCCACAGCTTCACTGTGGGCCCAGGGGACATCGCAGTCCGAGAAGGATCAGCGTTCCCTCCCGGACCACCGACGCCCCGCAGAACTCCTCTGTGCCCTGTCCTCACCAGACCTTGTTCCTCCCGGGTGCTCCCACAGCCAGGGGGCAGTGAGGGTTGCTCTTCTCCCAACCACGATGAGGAGCCCAGGAAGCCCAACAAGAGAATCAGTCCTGGGGCCTAGCTGGGGAGGGCCCCAGCCATGAGACCAGCTCCTGCCCCGGGGGATGTTATCAATGGGTCCAGAGGGCAAGGCAGGGAGCCGGGCTGGCGGAGGGAGGGACAAAGGCCTTGGATTCTGAGTGACCTTGGCCCTTCTCCACCAAACCCTGCCCTGAACTCAACGGGAGATGGGGGTGGGGCACACAGGGGAGGGGGTGGGTGGGGGGGTGCTGCTGGGTGAGCAGCGCTCACCCACCTGGATTGAAACCCAGAGATGGAGGTGCTGCAGGGGCCTGTAAGAGCTCAGCCCTGTCACTAGGCCTTGCAGGAGCCACTGCTGCCTTCTCTTCCATGCCTTCCCTCCAGACATCCCCCAGCCCAACCCCCCGACTTGTTCTCAAATCTGAAGAAGCCCCTCAATCCTCTTCTCCAGGCTGTTTTCGAGGTTTGGGGCTGGCAGAGGGAGGGGCCTGAAATTCCAATGTGAAGGGCTGAGATGGGCCTGAGGCCCCTGGCTATCCCCAAGCCATTTCCCCTCTCACCAGCCTCTCCCTGAGGAGCCAGTCTGCTAGGAAGGAATAGGGGGACTCCCCAGGCCCACCCCCAGTTCCTGAGCCCATCCGGGATGCAAGGCTGGCAGGACAGCAGCGTGGGCACAGTCTCCTAGGGATTTCCCAACTCTCCCACCAGTTGGCTGCATCCGGCCGCCCTGCCTCAGGCCCCGGTCTCGACTGGTCAGCAGGTGACCTTTGCCCGGTGCACTGGTCCTCGGTGCCCGCTGCCCTGGAGACAATATAAAACAGGTCAGAACCCTCCTGCCTGTCCACTCAGTTCATCTCTAGAGGCAGCTGCTCCAGGTAATGCCTTCTGGGGAGGGGGAAGAGGAGGGGAGGAGGATGAAGAGGGGCAAGAGGAGCTCCCTGCACAGCCCAGCCAGCAAGCCTGGAGAAGCGCTTGCTAGAGCCAAGGACACCTCGGAGCTGGACGGGTGCCCCCACCTCTCACCATAACGTGAAGAAAATGGAGGCCCGGGAGGGTGTCACTTGCCCAAAGCTACACGGCGGGTGGGGCTGGAACTGGCTCCAAGTGCACGCCCCCCTCATTCTGCAGGCTTAGGGCTGGAGGAAGCCTTAGCCAGCCCAGGCCTACCCCAGACAGGGAAACTGAGACCTGGAGAGGGCCAGAAATCACCCGAAGTCACACTGCATGTTGGCTGGACTGGACAGAGACCAGTCCGAACTGCAGGTGCCTTGATGTCAGGCTGGTGGGTTTTCTGCTCCATGGCGCCCACCTCCCTTTGGGCCTTGGTCCCCTGCCCCTCACCAGTCCCTCTTCTGAGTGCCCGTATTAGCAGGGAGTAGGCCCCTTCTCCCTCTGCAGACTCAGCTCAGGTTCCACCTTAGGGGCCATGCCGCCTTCTCAGGGAGGCATGGGGTTCTGGGGTGCTCCTCACAGGACTCTTCCCTACAGGAAAAGAGGTGCCATGCAGCCCCGGGTACTCCTTGTTGCTGCCTTCCTGGCACTCCTGGCCTCTGCCCGTAAGCACTTGGTGGAACTGGGCTGGGGGCAGGTGGAGGTGGCTTGGGGATCCCAGTCCCAGTGGGTGGTCAAGCAGGACCCCAGGGCTTGACCAGAGGCCCATTCAGCCTGCTCAGCCCTGCTCTTTCCATAGGAGCTTCAGAGGCCGAGGACACCTCCCTTCTCAGCTTCATGCAGGACTACATGCAGCATGCCACCAAGACCGCCAAAGAGGCACTGACCAAAGTGCAGGAGTCCCACATGGCCCAGCAGGCCAGGTACACCCGCCAGCCCTCCTTCCCCATCCTCCCTGCCAGCTCCCTCCATTCCCACCCGGCCCTGCCCTGGTGAGAGCACAGCAGTGGAACGGTGGTGCTCCAGCCTCCCCCAGGCCTGTTCCTCTTTGGCCTCCTCTTTTCTCACAGAGCCTTTGTCAGGCTGCTGTGGGAGAGATGACAGAGTCGAGACTACGCTCCTCCCAGTCCCTCTGTCCTCCCCAGTGCAGCCCTAGGGTGGTGATTTTTAGCCCTCATTTCCATTTTTCTTCCTTTTTTTTTTTTTTGAGATGGAGTCTCGCTCTGTCACCCAGGCTGGAGTGCAGTGGCATGATCTTGGATCACCACAACCTCCGCCTCCCAGGTTCAAGCGATTCTCCTGCCTCAGCCTCCCAACTAGCTGGGATTACAGGCACACACCACCACGCCCGGCTAATTTTTGTATTTTTAGTAGAGACGGGGTTTCACCATGTTGGTCAGGCTGGTCTTAAACTCCTGACCTCAGGTGATCCATCCACCTCAGCCTCCCAAAGTGCTGGGATTACAGGCATGAGCCACCACACCTGGCCCATTTTTTTTTCCCAAAGGTCTGGCTAGAGCAGTGGTCCCCAACCTTTTTGGCACCAGGGACCAGTTTTGTGGAAGACAATTTTTCCATAGACTAGCGGGGATGGTTTGAGGGTGAATGAAACGGTTCCACCTGAGATCATCAGGCCTTAGATTCTCATAAGGAGTGCTCAACCCAGATCCCTAGCATGCGCATGCGCAGTTCGCAGTAGGGGGTCACACTCCTATGAGAACCTAACGCAGTCTGATCTGACAGGAGGCGGGGCTCAGGCACTAATGCTCGCCACCCACCACTCATCTCCTGCTGTGTGGCCTGGCTCCTAACAGGCCACAGACCAGTACCCTTCTGTGACTTGGGGCTTGGGGACCCCTGGGCTAGAGGTTTGCCTTGGGAAGCCTCGCCTGACCCACCTGACCCAATTCTAGCCTGGGTGTGAGAGCGCTTCTGCCTTGTTCCAAGAGCTGAGGCCAGTGTGAGCAGAAGTCCATCCTTCTCTGCCATCCTGCCCCTGCTCACTGGTCCTCTCCTCTCCCCCACTCCCTCTTCCACCTCACTTGACTGGCACTGGCCGGCATAGCAGAAGTGTGCTTAAATATTCTTAGTCCTCAGAACTGGCCGTAGGGTAGGCGATATTTTCCCACTTTGCAGATGAGAAAATTGAGGCTCACAGCAATTAGGTGACCTGCCTCAGATCACACAGCTATTTAAACCTCTAATGACTTTCCAAATGAGACGCTGCCTCCCTCTGCCCCACCCCGCTTAGAGCCACCAGGTTGTACAACTCCAGGGGGTGCTGTTTGCACAGAAAACAATGACAGCCTTGACCTTTCACATGTCCCCACTATGTCACCCTGTGCCTTAGGCCCAGGGGTGCAAACATCAGATGTGACCTGGAAACAGCAGAGTTAGACTTGGCTGGGGGTCCCTGCGAGGGTATCTCTTCTCCCAGGGTGGCGGCCGTGGGTGATTCCTGCCTGAGATCTCTGGGCTGTTGTCAAGTAAAGTTGAGAGGGTGGTGGGGAGAGCCAGTGGGGACATGGGTGTGGGTCCCACGTTGCCTACAGAGGAGTTCTCCCTCCCCCCCCACCCCCATTGCTTCTCCTTACTGATTTAGGGACTGGGTGACCGATGGCTTCAGCTCCCTGAAAGACTACTGGAGCACCATTAAGGGCAAGGTCTCTGGGTTCTGGGATTCAAACCCTGAGATCACAGCAACTCCGGCCGAGGGTGCCTGAGACCTCAACTCCCCAAGTCCACCTGCCCGTCCATCCTGCCAGCCCCTTGCGTCCTGCAGTCTCCAGGCTGCCCCCATAGGTTGCTTAAAAGGGACAATACTCTCAATGCCCTCCCACCCCCCCTCATGCCTGGCCCCCTCTGGGCATGCTGTCCTCCCAATAAAGCTGGACAAGAAGCTGCTATGAGTGGGCCGTCGCAAGTGTGCCATCTGTGTCTGGGCATGGGAAAGGGCCAAGGCTGTTCCGTGGGTGGGCACTGGACAGACTCCAGCTCAGGCAGGTCTGGGGGCCAGCATTCTGTCCGCTTCCTGATAGCTGGGCGGTTGGTCTCTGGGCCTCAGTTTCTTCATCTCTAAGGTAGGAATCACCCCCCGTACCCTGCCTTCCTTGACAGGTTTATGTGGAAGATCAAACAGGACGATACATTTGCTGATACTTTGATAAACTGTTAGATGCTGCTCAATATGACTTGAGTGGGTGCCCTATGCCAGCCACTATGCCTGGCACTTAAGCCCTCATCAGAGTTGAGACTGTGTGTGTTTACTCAAAGCTGTGGAGCTCACCTCCCCTACCCAGGCCACATGGCCCTCCTAGGTACAGGTGAGGGGAGGAGGCCGGATGGGCTTGTGGCTGGAGTAATATGCAACGAGGCGCTAGTTAGTCTTGGCTCCACCACTTGACATCAGCCTCAGTTCCTTACATGTAAAATGGGTACAACAGTACCCCCTTCACTGCAGGTGTGTCATGAGATTGAAATGAGAGTGTGTTCAAACCGTTTGGCACAGCACCTGCATGTGAAGATGCCTGATAAATGTTGTCATCATTATACTTGAGCTGACTGGGCCCTTGGGACCCAGCTTGCAGTGGCAGGGGGCAGTGTCCTGGGATCCAAAAAGGAGCACAAGGTCGCCCCAACAGAGGCTGCCTTCGTGTCCCCACCACCCGAAAGATGTCGGGCCAGAGAGCTCTAGAGCTGCAGATGGCTTGAGTAGGCCTCCACTCTTCAGATGAAAAAACTGAGGCCCAGAGAGGCAAAGGCAGTTGCCCAGCATCACAGAGCCAGCACGTGGCAGGGCCAGACCTTGAGCCCAGGTCAGCCGCGTGTATTCTGCTCAGTTGATGCAGAAAACAGTTTTGTCACCTCTATGTCAGGTGTTAGGGGCTCCTTTACAGAACTCAGTGGCATCAGTACCTCCAGCCCCACCTGGAGACTGCTTTCTCTGGAAATTCCCTAGGGCTTCTCTCTGGACCGAGAGAGCTCAGCACCCTTATCTGGAAAATGTTCCCTCCCAGACCTGGCTGGCTGGCTGCTGTTGTAGCTCTGGAAGATTAGGAACTAAAGAGCTAACTCCTTTTTCCAAGGGGTAGCTAAAATACACTGGAGATGGGGACATGAGGATGGGGCAGATCATCCAGGGGCCTGCATGAGGGGGCCAAAGATCCTGCAGAGAGGGCAGGGAAGGCTCTATGGGTTCCACAGATCTGGAAGGCACTGCCCAGATCTGTGAAGCCATGTGCATGCATGCAGGGACATTCAGACATGAGTGCAGAGAAGGACTGTGAGCAGGGAGGTCGTGTGACACCCATGTGAACTTGAGTGCTAGGCCACACACTTGTTTTTTGTTTTTTGAGCCAGAGTCTTGCTCTGTCACCCAGGCTGGAGTGCAGTGGGACGATCTCTGCTCATTGTGACCTTTGACTCCCTAGTTCAATCAATTCTCCTGCCTCAGCCTCCCTAATAGCTGGGATTACAGGTGCAAGCCACCATGCCCAGCTAATTTTTTGTATTTTTAGTAGAGACAGGGTTTCACCATGTTGGCCAGGCTGATCTCAAACTCCTGGCTTCAAATGATACCTGCCTCGGCCTCCCAAAGTGCTGGGATTACGGGCATGAGCCACTGCACCCTAACCCTAACCCTAACCCACACACTCTTTCATGGATGTCCAGGAGCGCAGGGTCTAAACAGGGCTGCCTAGCCCATCCTGCTGTTCACTGGCCAAGCGACATCCCATCTTCAGGTTTCAGCATCCTCATCCGTGCTGTGCCATGGCAATCTAGCCAGGATGCGGGGAAGGGATGATGCAGTGAGATCACAGATATGAGCGCATCTTGGAAATAAAAATGTACCTGCAAGAGGTGGTGGTGATTTTTCTGACTCAGGTCAGCTTCTGTCAGAGCTAGCAGAAAGACCGGGTGGCACCGCATGGAGCCGCAGGGGGCGGAGGGCTGGCTTCCACTGCTGTGCCTGAGGATGCTGTGGCTGTTTCTAGGTGGGATGGGAAGAGTGGGAGGGAGATTGTGAAAAGAAAAGGGAATTGTTTGCTTGAGAGGTTTCTGAATTAATAAAGGAGTATAAGCACAAACTCCAAGCACTTCACTTGCACCTGGCCTAACCTCTGTCCCACTGGCTCACGGAGGCCGCTCTTCCCCTGCCCCTCTGAAAGCGGCTTCATGTGGGAACACCTCTGGGGACCGGGAACCCGCTGCTCCCAGCGAAAGCAACCCTGTTTCCTGGCCCGCCTCGGACAGGGCTGCAGGCCTCATCTGCGCCTCTTTCGGGACATTCGGCCTTGGACTGTCTGTGGCTTTGCGTGGTCCGCTGTGACTTCCTGTCTACTTCAGCCTCGCTAAGGCAGATTCTACTCCCTCCCTCATAAGCAGCCAGCTGTCCAGCAGGTCCTCCAGCGTCGATCTTGGCCCTAAGAGGCCCGGTCTGGGCACGGAGTTGTTGAGATCCGGCTGGAAGTCCTTGCGCCAAGGCCAAAGCCCCCACCCGGGCTTCCCCGGATGTCCCCAAACCCCCCACCCTTTATTCTCCCAAAAGAAAGAAGCTGCTTCCCACTTTGGAAACGTTTATTCTGAGCACCGGGAAGGAGAGCGGCGGCTGGCGCCTCACTGGGAGCTCAGCTTCTTGGTGTACTCCTCGAGCGCGCTGAGGAAGCTGACCTTGAAGCTCTCCAGCACGGGCAGCAGGCCCTGGCGGAGGTCCTCGAGCGCGGGCTTGGCCTTTTCGCCAAGCGCGCTCAGATGCTCGCTGGCCTTGGCGTGGTACTCGGCCAGGCTGGCGCCACCGCTCTCCTTGAGCGCCTCGAGGCGCGTGGCCAAGCGCTGGCGCAGATCGTCGCTGTAGGGTGCCAGCTGTGTGCGCAGCGTGTCCACGTGGACGCGCACGCGGTCGCGCACCTGCTCTCCCAGCGGGCTCAGCTTCTCCTGCAGATCCTGTAGCTTCTGGAGCGCCCCCTCCTGGAACTCCGTGCGCAGCGGTTCTAACTTCTGGGAGTAGAGCTCCATCTCCTCCTTCCACTTCTTCTGGAAGTCGTCCAGGTAGGGCTGCACCTTGGCCTTCACCTCCTCCAGATCCTTGCTCATCTCCTGCCTCAGCTCCTCTGTCTCCTTTTCCAGGTTATCCCAGAACTCCTGGGTCACCGGGCCGAGCTGTTCGCGCAGCTTGCTGACAGTGGAGGTCAAGCTGTCCCAGTTGTCCAGGAGCTTCAGGCTGGAGGGGGAAACAGAGGGGTTGAGGGCTGGCCTCCCAGCGCCCCAGCCAACCCGGGGTGAGTGCTGGGTGACACCTGTCCACGAAGGTGCAGTGGCCTAGAGTTTCCAGTACACTCTCAACCAACAACCCTGCCCCGCCGTGCCATGCCCTGTTGTGCAGCTAGACTGAGGCACAGAGAGGAGCTAAGAAAGAGACAGAGCTGGGACTGGTGCCCAGTTCTGTTGGTCTCCAAAGTGGGCCCTTGAAGGACCTCACCTCTCTGCCTCCAGTACATTCTCCTCTCCCAAGACAGCCCACACTTTTGCTGGGCAGGAGCAAAGGAGGTGACGAAGGGCAAGAGGCCTGCTGCACTTGCAGGCACAAGCTGGAGTTGTTACCACAGATCGGGCAGCCCTGGTCTGTTCTTTGCTGGGGGCATGGGCTGTGATCCTGCCCAGGGCTCCCATTCCGATCTCTCCATCCAGACCATTTGTGGGGCCCAGCTCGTCAGATAGTAGGTGAGGACTCACCAGTCTGGCTTCAACATCTTCCCACAGGCCTCTGCCCCTTGCCCCTGCCCTCAACCCCAGGCTGGGTCCTTACTTGAGCTGTTTTCCCAAGGCGGAGGTTTCAAACTGGGACACATAGTCTCTGCCGCTGTCTTTGACTGAATCCACGTACACAGTGGCCAGGTCCTTCACTCGATCCCAGGGGCTCTGGGGGGGTTCATCTTGCTGCCAGAAATGCCGAGCCTGGCTCCCTGGGGGTGGGAGGGGAGACTCAGATCAGGTCAGCTGTGGGCCGGGATCTGAGCCAAAAGGCCCACTTGGAGGTGGGAGAGAGGGGGCCAGTGAGAAACCTGCTGCCTCTGCTCAGGAGGGTAAGCCAAAGGGGTTTAGGGAAAAAGCCCCCCAATGGTTGGCTCCCTAGGCTGGGGGACACCTACCCGTCAGGAAGAGCACGGCCAAGGTCAGCACCGCAGCTTTCATCCTGAAGGGCTGTGGGGGACCTGGAGGAGAAGGGCCTGGCTGAATGGCGGCAGGAGCTGGGGGATCTCTAGCATGCAGAAGCCCCATGCTCCCCCACTCATTGCAGCCAGGTAAGGAGAATGGGCACAGAGCGGGAGAAGACCTCAGGTTCCCAGAGGCCTGGCTTGGGGCACAGCCTGAACCTCGATGCCTCGAGCTGGGGAGCCAGAGTCACCCGGGACAGGCAGCAGCACTCACCTCCTTCTTGGGCAGGCAGAAACACTCACCTCCTTCTCGAAGTCTAAGTAGCCAGCTCTCGCAGGGCCTATTTATGCCTCCAGCCAGGGGCTGGGCAGGGAGACAGATAAGCCCAGCCTGGGCTCTGCTGCTGCTCACTGGTCCTGGCGATGTGGAACTTAAGAGTTCAAGGATCAGCTCTGTCCCTGGGGCTGGGCAAATAGAGTGGGCAAACAGCAAGCTGCCGGGGCTGCAGGGCAGGGGTCAAGGCTTCAGTGGGGGCGGAAGGGGAGTGGCTGCAGGCTTGCAGGTCCCCGGGGTGGGGCTGGAGTTGGGGTTCCCTGCACTCATCCCTTTCCCCTCCATGGGAGTGTGTGGGCGGTTGCCATTGTCCATTGTGCTGGCAGAGGAGGGGAGGGGAGGGATGCTGGGACTCCTCCACTCAGGAGACCTCCTCCCCTACCATCTTGCATTCCAGGGAGACTACATCACTCCCATCCCCCTTTCCCCACCCCTTCCTCCCATCACTGCACTTCTTTAGTCCCCAGCAGGTCCTGCAGGCCTCTCTCCAAGCCCCGCAAACTGGTAAACCTGGGGAGAGGGGAGAGCGCTCCGTGGTACCCAGACTGAGGTTTCAGAGACCTCTTGCATTTCAAAACACACTAGAGACTAATTCAGAGCTGCCAACTTTTGATTTTGTCATGTAAAGATATTGCCTGCCTCCAAAAATCCTCACCATCTACCGTGACCATCACTTCAAAAAGGAAAGACTTCAGCAAAAAAAAAAAAAGGGGGGGAGGGCATAACCTCAGAATTACATTACAGAGTTGAAGTCTCTTAGCTTGAAGACGTCTTCCTTTGCATTGTTCACACATTTAATCACACGCAGGTGACACGATATCCTAGCCTTTGGGAAGCCCTGGTGTGGGGAGAGGACCCCTGGGCAAGGAAGTGGCAAGAGACCTGCTTTCTCATTTCACTCAGCCTCCATCTGGCTGAAGGAAGATCGTGGGCAAGTTATAGAATCTCTCTGAGCCTCAGTTTCCTATCTGCAAAATGGGGCAAGAATGGTGAGAGTTGTTGGAGGCCCCCAAGACAGCCTGTGAATGTTAAATGCTGTGCGTCCGTTGGTGTTTGCAGCAGCATCTTGTAAGGTTTCTCCTGGAAGGCCCAGACCTCCCGCAGCAGGTTACTGACAGAATCTGAGTCCTAGAGCACGTGATGCAGGCTGAGAGGAACTGTGAGGTCACTCCAGCCTCTCCCCACGCCACCGTCTCACAGATGGAGAGACTCAAGAGCATGAAGGGACTTTGCCCAAAGGCTCTCATCTCTCAGGGAGTTAGAAGCAAGGCTGGACCTAGAACCCAGTCTCTGGACTTAGGACACATGGCAGAAATGTACCCTGTATCATCAGCCCAGGAAACTCCCTAACTCTAGAAACCAGCCTGACGTCTCTGTTTACCAGATCAGGGAGTGGTCGGCCTCATGCCTTTTATTTCAGAGAAGATTCTGGAGCCAGAAAACCTTAGATTTGATTCCCAGCTCTGCCACTTATTAGTGTTTGACCCTGGATGAGTTATGCTACGTAACCTCCCCACACGTAGATCCTGATTAAAGATAATGATAGAACATGCCATCGCCCTGAGTTACGGCAGAGGTTACTGTGTGGATAATGCTCCCCAAAGATGCTCACATCCTCATCCCTGGAACCTGTGACTTTGCTACCTTCCATGGCAAAAAAAGATTTTCCCAGTGTGATTAAGGACCTTGAGATGGGGTGGTTAGCCTGGATTCTTCAGGTGGGCCCATTGTCATTGCAGGTGTCCTTAATTACATAAGAGGGAGGCAGTAGCGTCAGAGTCAGAGAAGGAGATGTGGGGATGGCAGTGGAGGTCAGACTCATGTGACTGCTGGAAGAGGGGCATGAGGGACGGACATGGGCAGCTCTTCCCTAGAAGCTGGAGAAGGTAAAGGATTTTTCCCTGCAGCCTCCAGAAGGAGCACAACTCTGCTGCCACCATGATTTTAGCCCAGTGTGACCCATTTTGGACTTCTGACCTCCATAACTGTAAGATAATAAATGTATGTTGTTTTAAGCGTGAAATTTGAACACATATGCAAAACTGTTAGAAAGGTACCTAGCACTTAGTAAATAGTAACTATTCTGTTTTCTAGAATCCCAGTTTCTGGTATTCTTTCCCTTATTCCCACTACACTTGCTTTACCAGACCTGAGACCTCAGCTTCTGCAGCAGGCGTGAAGGCAGGAGTCCCACTTTTCTCTGCTGGGCCTTGACTTGCAGTTGCTGAAATAGGGGACATCTTTTCCAGGACGGAAGTGGCCCAGATGTCTGTGGGACTATGCAGAGAGGGAGATGGCCTTAGTGAGCCATCAGCCTGGGCTGCCTACTTGGCCATCCCAGCTGTCTGTAGCTTTAGAAAGTGGGAAGGTGGCTGGTCCCCGTGGGGACAGCTCACAGGTTTCTCAGGCCAAGAGAGCGTCCTTTCTTTTGGGGGTTAGAGTCTATCCCAGCCAGCACATGGGGGAATCTCAGAAGCTTACTGGTTGGACTCCAAGATACTTGCCAGTGTTTTTTGGTTTTTGAGGCAGAGTCTCACTTTTGTCACCCAGGCTGGAGTGCAGTGGCGCAATCTCGGCTCACTGCAACCTCCGCTTCCCGGGATCAAGCCATTCTCCTGCCTCAGTCTCCCAAGTAGCTGGGATTACAGGAATGCAACACCACGCCCAGCTAGTTTTTTTGTATTTTTAGTAGAGACAGGGTTTCACCATATTGCCCAGGATGGTCTCAAACTCTTGACCTTGTGATCCGCCCACCTCAGCCTCGCGAAGTGCTGGGATTACAGGTGTGAGCCACCGCGCCTGGCCCTACTTGCCAGTGTTTTACCCTTTTCTTTGGTTTATTACTAAAATGATTGTTATGGCTAAACCTAATATTTAACTTTTGCACAGTTCTTTAGTGGCCAAAGCACTTTCACAACTTAGAATGTCCCTGTAAGGCTGGAGGCCAGATTTTACCTTTGTCATTTTGCCTGTGGGAAAACTGCAGCTCAGAGCTGCCCTGCATCCTTCAGCTGTCACTATTTAGCGCTGGCAGGGGTGGGAATTGGGGAGGCCTGGCTTCTAGTTCTTTGAGGGTGGCCTTGCACCCTTGCAGAGCCTGCAGTCTTTGCAGTCTGTTCAGGGACTGCTCAATTTCCTGGCTCAGGGACTGCAAGGCAACAGGATAGGGGGTGCTGTTGAAACAGCATCTTACCAAGCAGGGAGTTTTTTGTTTTTATTTTTGTTTTTGTTTTTTTTTTTTTGAGACAGAATTTTGCTCTTGTTGCCCAGGCTGGATGCAATGGCGCCATCTTGGCTCAATGCAACCTCCGCCTCCTGGGTTCAAGCGATTCTCCTGCCTCAGACTCCCGAGTGGCTGGGATTACGGGCATGCACCACCACGCCCGGCTAATTTTGTATTTTTAGTAGAGACAGGGTTTCTCCATGCTGCTTAGGCTGGTCTCGAATTCCCGACCTCAGGTGATTTGCCTGCTTTGGCCTCCCAAAGTGCTGGGATTACAGGCGTGAGCCACCGTCCTTTTTTAAATATACTTATTCACCAGGAATGAAATTCACTTCATTTCATTGCAAGGTATTTGGCTGAAACTAGACCAAAGCCCATTTACTAATATTTTGGAAAGAAAGGAAGTCTCTCTGGACAGAGCCTATAGAAAAACTAACAACCACCACCAACTGGGCTCATGACAGACTCGGACTCAGGGTCCAGCCAGGCATTGTTTGAGGCGCTAAGTGCCCATGGGTTGAGATGTTTAGTGGCTGCGGGGCCCCCATTGTAGGCCCCTATTTCTACCCACTTCTTTCCCTCGTCTTGGGATCCTCCACTGCTCCTGACCTGGTCACCAAGTCCTGGGCCTGGATGCCCTGATGTGTGGGAGTGTTGACAGCTACTGCAAGAGTGGATTTTACACAGAAAGATTAGCGACTCCTTTCACAATTTGTGCCCCAACATACTGGTCAGTCTGCACTGGGAGGACTCTGTTCCCTGCTAGGTCTGGCACATAACAGACACCTGCCAAACATCTGCTCAGTGAATGGCACTGGCATGCTAAACAGAGGGTCACCAGCCTGGTCATAGGGAGGCGTGGTACTGGGAGGGGAGGCAGCCGCATACCAGCCCCTGCTCAGAACATTTCTTCTGGGAGCACGTGGTGTAGGCCAGAATGAGACTCAGGGAGGGGAGGTGCCGAATAAGCAGGGGAGACGGGACCCCTAGTCCCAGTATTTCCTATTTGGCAATTTTGCTGCAGTGCTTGTGATAGAGCCCCAAGTTAGACCCTTGGGCGGGGCACTGTCACCAACTAAGCAAGATTCTCTCCTGCTCTCCTGCTTAGGGGACTAAGGCCAGGACAGAGCTCATCTTTGACCAGCAGGAGGAAGGCACAGTAGCCCTCTGAATTCTTGATCTTTGCAGCTGGTGTGGGGTAGGGGCTGGCAAAGTCAGAAAGAAAACTGGGTAGGAATCTGTCAGCACGATTCCTGTTTTCTGGAGCTGAGCTCTCCAGTCTGTAACCAGGAGCCAGTGCTCTGCTTCCTCCGGAATCTCACCCTACCCCTGGTCCAAAGGCACCCTGGCTGATTTTAGGAGGGAGTGGCACTTATTGCAACAGGTGCTACAATTTGTTTGATGGCATCTGGGTATGATCACTGGGTCCAGAGACTCACCTAGTCTTGCATGAGAGCATATACAGACTCAGGAGTTTCAGAAGACCCTCCTTGAGAAGGCTCTTTTCTATTCTAATTTAAATGGCTCTGTACCCCCCATGGACTTGAAGTCTTTCTTTTTTCTTTGCAGGAGTGCAGTGGTGCAATCATGGCTCCCTCACTGCAGCCTCAAACTCCTGGGCTCACACAATTCTTCAGCCTCAGCCTCCTGAGCAGCTGGGACTACAGGCATGTGCCACCAGCCTAATCATTTTTTTGTAGAGGTGGAGTCCTGCTATGTTGCCTAGGCTGAACTCGAACCCCTGGGCTTACATAATTCTCCCACTTCAGCCTTCTGAGCAGGTGGGATTACAGGTGCATGCCACTATGCCCAGCTTCAAAGGCTTTCTAAATTCCCTCTCATTCTTCCTTCTGTGAACTCAGATGGTGTTTCCAGCTTGTGAGTTTTCTTCATAGAAGACCTTCAACCAGCTGTCTCTTAGCCATGCCTGGGACCTTGCTGGAAACTCTACCCTGCCCGTTGGAGTTCAGGTGTAGGAAAAGGAGAAAACTATAGGAAAATTCACCCCTGGCCTCTTGTCTTTTCTTTTTCTTTTTTTTTTTTTTTTAAGATTCTTCCTATGTTGCCCAGGCTGGATTATAGTGGCACATTCTTGGCTTGCTGCAACCTCCTCCTCCTGGGTTCAAGCCATTCTCCTGCCTCAGCCTCCAGGGTAGCTGGGACTACAGGCACATGCCACCATGCCTGGCTAATTTTTGTATTTTTAGTAGAGACAGGGTTTCACCACATTGACCAGGATGGTATTGGACTCCTGACCTCAGGTGATCCACCTGCCTTGGTCTCCCAAAGTGCTGGGATTACAGGTGTGAGCCACCACGCCCGGCCCATCCCTTTCTTTCCAAATACTTGTTTAACTACCCTCTCATTAGGCCAACGAGAGTCATGTCTTAAAGGGTCCAGCCTGTGTCCACTCTTTAAGGATCCTTCCCTGTACTCTTCAAAAGTGCCATTTCAAGCAAGCTATCTTCCACCTGGCTCAGCAAATTCAGATGCTCCCTTCTGACAGGGCAGAGTCCTAGCTGGGTGCCCAGGGACACAGTGTGAAGCAGAGTTCAGGCTTCTAGAGAATGTGAGTGAGTTTCATAAGGTGAGATGAGATCATGAATCAAAGCCCCACCCTAAGCCTGGGAGACCTGTCCAGCCTCTGCTGCTCCAGCTCCCACCTACCCAAGGCTTCTCCCAGCTAGACTCCAAAGCACAAATAACCTATCAGCCTGAGAACACAGTCAGGCTCCTATCTACACTACCTCCTGCTGTCCCACTAAGTAATCGAGTTGTACATAAGTGCCTCACAAAAGGACAAAAGGTCTTAGCAACTTGAGTCTGGAGATTTTTTTTTAATCCTTTTTAGTTCAACATAAAATGAGAAAGAAAAAAATACTTCTGACGTTTTCAGAGAACAGAAATAGGAAAGTATGTTCATATACATTCAACATATACTGCGCATATTGGTTACTACAATACAAAGCAATGAGTTTTCTTTAAAGTGTAGTCTGCAAGATGGCGCGGTTAGTAGACTCACTAGCTTTCACCTGGCGTTGCTGGAGGGTGCGGTCTGCTCTCCCATACATACAGTGCCATGTAAACAGATCAGGCTGAATGTGTGGTGGTGGTAGGGCAAGTCGGGGGCATAAGAGTTGGAACAAGCCCAGAGAAGTCAAGCAACAGCTTTTAGGGCTTTCTTGGTAAGCCCCCTTCTGGTGAGTTGATGGTGACCCCACTGAGTGGAGGGGAGACTGGGGACCATGGAAACATGGGACCGCTCCCAGGAAAGGCTCTTGCACTGCAGAATTCCACTCAAGGGATATTGGGTCCAGGAGCTGAGCTGCCAGTATCAGTGGAGAAGGACACGGTGCATGGGGATCCCGCCAGCAACATCAGGATGGCCATGCCGGGCACCCGCTTTCCTCTGTGCAAATTCAGGATGAAAGACTAGGAGGGGACTTGGGAATTCTTGCTCTCCTTTCCCAGAAAAAAAAAGGATGGAGAGTCAGAGTATTCAAGGTCTCTCTCTTGTTTCGAAGATCAGGAGATAACCCAGACCCTCTCTCAGCCCCAGCCAGCAGAGAAGACTTTGGTTTCTAACAATGAAGAGAAATAAAGATAACACAAACAATAGCTATTGCGTATGCACTGCTTCAACTGGGGAAAGGCGATCACTGCATCTGTCACTGGCACAAGTAAGAGCGGTTCACAATTACAATGCCTAAAGGAAATACTTTGAACAAAAGGTGCAAGTCACAATTCAAATAGAACAGAATCTGGTTAAACATTTCTCTTTTAAACAAAAATTCCTTTTGCCTTTATTTATTAAGAATGATAATAACAATAATATCAACATTTACCAAAAACAATTTCTACATGATCAAGAATTAAAATACAGGGGTTGAGGGTGCCCAGTGGGGAGAAGGAGGTTAGGAGAGAGGCAGGGTCCGAGGCAACCTCCTACACTTCTTGCCTGTGACAAAGAGGCTGAAAGGGGAGAGCATATATATATATATTATATATTATATATATACACACATACATATATAATATATATGGAGAAACAATTCTTTTTATAGACAATATAAAATGAGAATGAAAGATGCCACAGAAAGCATAGTGCACTGCTGTTGGGTGTTTAGTCCATGGATAAAACCAGCAGGATGATAAAGGCAACCAACTTTCCAGGTTACAAGAGGGGAGCTGAGATATCCACCGAAAGCAAAGGCTCAAATTGAGACGTTCTAACTGGCAAACCATCTATGCCAGGTCATCTCAGCCGCCATGCTAAACTCTTCATATGATCTTGGCTGGGACAGACGTGATTTTCTGTGGATCCCAGCAGTAAAGACCTCTCTAGGTTCCAGGCTTGGGGGTTTCTCTTTTTGTTCTTTTTGTTCTCTAAGTGCCAGAAGCCGTTACCCTTCCTCTCTCCCTTTGCCTGCCATGAGGATTCCAGAGGATGGTATCCCCTAGTATTTGCTTTCGCAGAAGAGCAATGCAGGGAGATGGAGGCTGATGAAGGCTAGGGAGGGAGTGGCCCTGAAGCCCCTGGCCTCTGATCTAACTGCTTTGCTCTCCTGTTTCAAAAAAGGAACAAAAGGAAAAAAAGAAAAAAGAAAGTAAATCACCTCCAGAAGAGAACATACCAAAAACAAAACAAAACACAAAGCCCCAAACGAAACAACAAAACCAGCAACTCAAATGTACTTTCACAAAAGATGGAGAACATGGATTTCCTGTTTATTTCCTTGGTGACTTGGTCATACAAGCAAATATCGCAAAACCCTCTCAGAACCCAAAAGAACAGCACACGGATCAATCAAATGTGAGGAGAGGAGCTGTGATATTCTGGGTGGAGAGAAATACAAGGGCGATTTGGTGCAGCGCTGCTAGATACTGTGGGTTTTCAATCAACCTTTTCATTCCCAAGCTGTACACACGACCTGCAATAAAGCAGACACAGGAGAATTAGTTTGAAAAGAGAAAGACTCAAATTTCCATTTAAAACTTAAAAAAAAAAAACTCAGTGGGCTGCCTTTCCCTCTGCGGCTTGCCACACTGAGGTGCTGATATGGATTTGCCCAGTGGCTTCCCTTTCACCAGGTCTCTTCTGTCAAGGATTTTCCAGATACAACCAATGGTGCCTACTGTGTACTCTTTGCATTACTCCAGCCAAGCGAGCTGATTTCCCCATGTTCTACCACGGGCCTCTCATCACACACTTCCCTAGTCTGTAATATCCTGCCGCTTGCTTCTGTACGGCCTTAAAAAAATATGGCTGGACATGTTTTCTTGCCAGGTTTTGTCTTTCAGGACTGAGTTGAAGGACTTCCTCCTTTCCTTATTATGCTGGCCAGAGGTCACCTCCATCCTTTGGAGCCATAGCTCATTTCTGTCTCTATGAAGGTGACAGCATTTATAACACGAGGCGAGGCTTGTAGCTTACTCCCATAACTGAACTGAGAGACTATGTCTAGCATTTCTTCTGCATACCCCGACCCCTATCCCATGCCCTAAAACTAGCAGGGCACTTAATGAAAAGCAGGGAACTGTGAAGGCCACGAGGGGAGGCGTGGCGTTACCGATTGCACCGGCCACCACAACACACGGGCTGAAGCTCCTGACGGGATGGGGAGCGGGCACTGGGCCACAGGGCTGGTTTGGCCCTGGCCAGGGTGACACTCACTCTCTGTTTCTTGTTACACGCCTGCCTGCTCCATGCTGAAGGAGACTTCGGG
The DNA here is from genome assembly GCA_963573385.1 of Cacajao melanocephalus. Taxonomy (NCBI): domain Eukaryota; kingdom Metazoa; phylum Chordata; class Mammalia; order Primates; family Pitheciidae; genus Cacajao; species Cacajao melanocephalus. The sequence continues at coordinate 76,430 of CAUYLG010029965.1, forward strand.
GTGCTTGTAGCTGAGCAGAATGTCTGTAATACAGGTAGATGGATAGCAAGAGGAGTTTAAATGCTGGCTGCCATCACTCAGGTCTGGGTGCTCATGACCTCCCAGGCTTGCCCCACATTCTGCAAGACCAAAAAGAATGTATGAGGTTGGCAGGGAACTGGGGGGGCTGAGAGCACAAGGGGGAGAGAGAGGAGGAATTGAAGGCAACCTGTCTGAGCATCCCAGAGCCTGACTCGCAGCCCTGAATTCTAGCTCACAGCAGGCCCTCAAGGTGTTGAGGGACGATGGGCGGGGGCTAAGATTCTTCTTGTATTCTCCTCTGCCTGTTCCGTTTTTTCCCTTTTCCTCTATCCTTTCCCATCCTTAAGTAAGATCAACTACTGTAGTATGAGAGAAGATAGAGGACTCCTTCAGAAAGGACCACCTCTTAAAGGCTGAAAGGGACAATAATTTTACTGCCTGCAGGTACCCATTCCTGGGCACTGTCTGTGTTCCGACATTATGATAAGCACTTAATACTCACTAAGCCAGCCTGCCCTCACAGCACAACGTAGCGTAAAGGCGCTATCATTTTTGCCACTTTACAGATGAGGATCTCGGGGTCCAGAAAAGCCAAGTGCCTTGCCTGCAGAGCCTGAAAAGGACAGCCCTGGGACGGATGGCAGACCTGAGCCATCCAAGGCCTATGCCTAATATTTGTTATGACACCCTCCCTTGACTGGCTCCAAGGAGAGGTAGAAATGTTCCATCAGGACCTGATGCCCTCTAAGCAGAGCCAGAAAGAGTTGTTGAAGGCATACTGTCACAAAGATCAGAGACAGGAATATGAGCCCTGTGCCATCTGGCTAGAAGCCACGCCTCCTTTATACACTGCACTCAGGGGAAGACTTGTGGGGAAAGGGGCTGTGTCCAGAACCTGTGGGATGCTGTGGCTCTACCTCCCCATGAGCTCTTCCTGCAGAAGAGGGGTGCAGTCACGGAAGATGGAGGGAGGCCCCTCCAGGAACGTCTCTGGAGTGCCCCCGGCAGAAGGCTCCTCACCCTCATTTTCCCCATCCTGAAGCTGCTGGCTGCCCATGAGCGAAGACTGGCTGAGAACTGCATCCGACATCCGGGCAGAACTAAGTGCTTTCCCAGCCACGAGACTCATTCCTGGTAAGTTATCCAGCTGTACCTGCAGAAAACAGTTAGGAGAAGACATAAGCACACCAGAGACTGTACCACTCTCAGGCAACCCCTAGAGACATCTGGTCCTCCTGAAGGAGCCCAGGCAAAAGACAGCCTGGGGCCCTGCTCCCAGACTCCTTCCTCTACAGCACCACCCAAAGGGGCCCTCCACGGCAACAGCACCCAAAGGGGCCCTTCCCCCACGGGGTGGGGGAAGTAGGGTGGGGCAAATATGGCAAATCTCAGCTGGTGGTGACATCTTGACATTTACATGGCCTTCTAAAACCAGGTTTCTGACCTATCCCCATCACCACTGGGACTTTATCTTAGAACAGCACCATCTAGTCACACTCTGCAATGATGGAAATGTTCTCTATCTGTCCTGTCCAACATGGTAACCAGTAGCCACAGGTGGCTACAGAGCACTTTAAGTGTGACTGGTATGACTGAAGAACTGAATTGTTAATGGTTTTTAATTTTAATTGGTTTAGATTTGAATAGCCACATGTGGCTAGCTACTAGACTAGCGCCACTCTAGGAAAACAAAACTTTGCTGAGGCCCACCAGCTCCCCTGATCAGTGTAGCTTACTATGTAGAAAAAGAACCAGAAGCCTATATAGGCTCATTTGGGGCCTGAGTTTAGACTGAGAACAGGTTTAATAACCAAAACTATAGGGAACAGATGGCAACTACTTCTGATTCCATGGTCTAAAATTTGGAGCATAGATTCTACTGGAATTAAGGGTTGGTCTGTTAGGGTGACTCAAAGAAATGCTCTCAAGGCGGGCAGATCACTTGAGGCCAGAAGTTCAAGACCAGCTTGGCCAACATGGTGAAACCCCATAACTACCAAAAATACAAAAATTAGCCAGGTGTGGTGGCATGCACCTGTAGTCCCAGCTACTCAGGAGGCTGAGGCACAAGAATCACTTGAACTGGGGAGATGGAAGTTGCAGTGACCTGAGATTGTGCCACTGTACTCCAGCCTGGGCAACAAAGTGCGACTCCATCTCAAAAAACAAACAAAAAAGAAATGCTCCCCACAGTTTCCAGAAAGGCTGGATGCTGAGTGAGGAGAGCGGCCAAGAGAGGCTATCCCGCATCACTATGTTCTGTTTCAAGGCTGGAAACAGGTGGGAGGATCCACCTCTGCACAGCAGGAGGGACCAACATACGTAAGCGTCGTCACTGTTCTGGATGGTGTGGTGTCTCTGGAGGGCCCGGGGCCTGTGCTGCTCGTGGACAGAGGGGCGTGCTGGGTACCCAAGCCCGTTGTGATCCTGCAGCTCCACTGCTTGTCCTGGAGAACTTCTATCCAGGCAGTTCCCTATGACAGGCTCTGAGGAGACACAGCAGAATAGAGTCAGTGGGGCTGAACTCCTCCCAGCACTGGAAACCCCCACCCAAGAAATGTCTTGCAAGGGACAATGGGCAAGGCTGAGCAGACCAAGTACACTAAGCACTAATCCTCGGTCTGTGGTCATGGCTTAGGGCCCACCACCAGCAAAGATAAGCCGCTACAGCAAAGATAAGCCTCTTTAGGAGGGGACCACACCCTTAGGGAAAAAAAATCCCACATGGAGGCATGGCTAGACCCCACTGAACCTTCTCTTCTTTCATTTCTCTGTTGAATTAACAATGATCAATTCCCAAATGTAGATGCACATGAGAATTACTCTCATGAAATTCTTTCGCTTTCAGGAACCTCTAGCCTGGGAGGATGTGTCTGTTCTGTGGCTGCCTCCTCTCTCCTCCCCCTGTGACCTCAGTGTACCACGTTGCTCCTCTCCTTTTACTTCTCTAATTGCTGCTTCTGACTCCTTCGATGGCACCTCCACCCTTTCTAAGCAAGCACTCTCCACATTTTTGTCCTTGACCTTCTGTGTCCCCACACTCACTTTGGCAACATCATCTATTTTCATGGCTGTACTGCCTTTATGTAAAGAATTACTGAAGTGCTCCTTTAAACCCCAGATCCATATTTCCAGCTACTTACTAGGTATCTTTCCCTGGATATCTAACAAGCATGTAACACTTACGATGTCCAATTCCAGACCCATCGACTGCCCCTATAACCTGCTACTCCTTCACACATTGTGGTTTCAATGCCTCATTTTCCGAATCTTCCAGGCATAAGCTCTCAGGGCCACTATTGATCCCTTACTCCTGATGCTGCAACAGCTTGAAGTCTAATGAATCTACCTCTGCCATGCTGGTCACTTGAGTCCCTCTGTTTCCAATCTCACGGAAACCCAATTAGCTCTTGCCTGGATTATTACACTAACCTCATAACCATCCCCCTACAACTACCCTACAAAGATTGATCATTCTATAGTTTCTTTCATTTTTACAACACTGCCCCAGCTATCTTCCAATCGGTGTCTCACACTCCCCTCTCCTACACATTCTAAGCTCTAGTCAAATGGGACCACTTAACTGTCCCCCATCTATGCACAATTCTATGCATTTGCTCTCACTGTTCCTTCTATCTGCAAATAACTGATTTCTTCTGCCTCTATTCCTGCCAAACCAAATCAACTCATCATTCTAAGTCCATATCAAATGCTATTGTCTTGATTGAACTTTTCCTTTCAAACGGAAATAGATCATCTCTACCTTTAAACTTCAAAAGACTTTGTCTCTGACTGCTCTAACATTATCCTTGGTACCACGTTCAATTATGTACTTAATCATTCACAATTGACTCCAAATTCTTTGCAGATAAGAACTATATCTCATGTACATCTTTGAAGCTTCAGTCTTCTAGAACATTGTCCTATACCCAGTATTATGATCTCTTTAACTGATGTCAGTAAATTCTCTTTAGGCTGGGCATGGTGGCTCATGCCCGTAATCCCAGGACTTTGGGAGGCCAAGGCGGGTGGATCACCTGAGGTCAGGAGTTCGAGACTGCCTGGCCAACGTGGTGAAACCTCACCTTTACTAAAAATACAAAAATTAACTGAGTGTGGTGGTGCGTGTCTGTAGACCCAGCTACTCGGGAGGTTGAGACAAGAGAATTGCCTGAACTTAGGAGGCAGAGATTACAGTGAGCCAAGACCATGCCACTGCACTCCAGCCTGGGCAAGACAGTGAGACTCTGTCTTAAAAAAGAATAATAAAAATAAATGCTCTCTTAATATGGGTTACTGTCCTGTCAGATCATGCAACTCTATGGACTAGAATTAGAAAGAAAGCGGAATGAGCATTTGTTGATCAAGGATAGTGAAGAAGACTATCAAAGCCACACCTAAGTTGACAGGATCCTCCTGGTTGCACTTTTGGCTTCGGTCTTTAAGAGCCTGGGTACCTGAACGTAAGTTTTGTTTGGTTGGTTGGTTTTCTGAGTTAAAGCTTCTTGGAAACTATTGAGCTTATCTCGGATGAATTGACTGTTTGTGGGACTAAGCTAAAAAAAAAAAACAAACCTCTTCATAGCAAACACAGCTCTGATGCTAACTGCGCCATTCCAATGATCTATTTGAATAATGAAAGTAAAGCATTCTTCTTGAGTGTTGGTTAAGGGATTTCAGGTCTCTGTGTTGAAATGGTTTTCTACAATGATTAAGGTTAGGCTCGGACTTAGGGGCAGAGGCAGGATGGAAAGGGAAGGGAGCTAACTGACACGTACAATGCTACGCAAGACATTCTGGAGGAAAATGAGCAGGAGGGAGCTTCCCAACCACCAACTAAACATGATGGCAAGCGAGAAATCTTTTGAAAGTTCTCTGAGCAAAGACGTAAAAGGAACAGCCAGAAGCCAGCTATTTTGCTACAGAAAGCTAACAGCCAGTGGAGAGAAGATAAAAGAAAGCCTACACGAGGACTTGTTCCTACTCTACCCATTCCCCTCTGTGGCCAGCTCGCATGGTGGCACCAGGGCCAACCAGAAACCACTGGCAGGAAATGGTGCAACACAGCTGTGTGGGAACGAGGAAATGTTGATTCTGTCTGCTTTGCCAAGAAGCAATGCGAGCGGCCGCTTCTTACTTTTTGAAAAACCTATACTGTCCTCTTTGACAGCTAACATCATCCACTCCATTCTTTGGGGTGCTTTTCTCCTTTAAGCCTGATTACATATTGGATGCAAATCTCATCAGTTGCACCTCTTTGCTCTCCGCAAGGACAAACGTGAGCGCTCTCCTGTTTAAAGATTTTAAAAGATCATTCCTAACCATGAGGAAATGGCAAAGCTAACAAAATGTATACAGTCCTGGCTGGAGCCTTCCTGCCTCTTCCGGAGGCCTCAGACTTGTTTGTTTGCTGTGTCTCTTAAGGCTCTTCCCCCGAACCCCCTCAGAACTTGTTTTTGTTCCTGAGAATGGGGCCTCTGCAAACCAAAACACCCACCCTCCTTTGGGCTCTGCCTTGTCTGCTCTCTTCCCGCTTTCAGGTTGGATGCCTGTAGGCACCAAGACAGAGCAAGTACCAGCCTGACAAATCACATAAGGGGCCTTCCTGACTCCCAGCCCAGAGCTCACCCCTCAGCCAAGCTGCAGTTGAGCGCAAGGGCCATGAGCACAAGCTCTGGGGTCAGGAAGACCTGGCCGTGAATGTTGGCTTCGCTGCTTCCTGGGGAGGGGGAACGTGGGCGAGTTACTCGCTTTGCTGGGGCTTACTTATCTGTACAACAGGACTGACTTCATGGGTGTGGAGTGCTTCATAGAACTTACCACACTGTAAAAGCTCAATAAAGTCTGGAATGATTTATATTCAGCTTAGAGATGTTATTTCTGAGTGCATAAGGGCTTACTGAGTCAGCTGACAAAAACAAGGGAATTGATTTAATCACAGAACCCTGCTTGCAGAATTACGAGGGACAATTTACCCATATGTAAATGAACAAATGACTCAGGGAAACTTTAATTTCCAGAAGAAGCCTCTGATTCGGGACAGACAAATATGAAAGAGTATTAATAGGAGTCAGGGAATAAACCAGGGCTCTGTCTGCTCAAGTTTCAGTATAATCAGTAGGTCAGAGACCTGGAAGGGCTAGTATCTTTCATTTGGCAGCTGTGCTCGGAAGGTGCAGAGTGGGCAAGGAGGTGTAAAGGGAAAAATATATGACTAGGGGATCAGAAAACTTGAAGTCAGCACCCAGCTCCCTCACCAGCAAAGTACACAAATGTTGGCAAATCTTTTAGCTTCTCCTCAAGGTTCCTGATCTGAAAAATGAGAGTTGTTTGGGGGCTCAAAAAGACAACACATGCGAAAGAGTCTTTTATTAATTGTGAAGGACCAGGTGAGTCAAGTCTGATTTTTGGTAAGAATGCTGATGCTGAGTCTAGAAGTCCTTTGTGACACTCTATAAATGAGACCCCACTGACCACTTGGGGGGTAGAAACAGACTAACCCGCTGCGCCCAAGGAACATGAGATTTAGGATCAAATCTTTGGCAACCTTTATGCCAATTCAGCAGCTACAGGGACTGTCAGGCTCACCAAAGGACATAGAAATCATGGAGGAAAGACAGTTCCCAAGAGCTACATGCTCGAATATTTATCAAACTAAAGCTAAGAGAATGCAGAAGATGCTGGAGAGGATGTGAAGAAACAGGAACCCTTTTACACTGTTGCAGGGAGTGTGAATTAGTTCAACCATTGTGGAAGACAGTGTGGCGATTCCTCAAGGACCTAGAAATAGAAATTCCATTTGACCCAGCAATCCCATTACTGGGTATATACCCAAAGGATTATAAATTTTTCTGTTATAAAGACACATGCACATGTATGTTTACTGCAGCACCATTTACAATAGCAAAGACCTGGAACCAACCCAAATGCCCATCAAGGATAGACTGGAAAAAGAAAATGTGGCACATATATGCCATGGAATACTATGCAGCCATAAAAAAGGATGAGCTCATGTCCTTTTCAGGGACATGGATGAATCTAGAATCCATCATTCTCAGCAAACTGATACAAGAACAGAAAACCAGACACTGCATGTTCTCACTCATAAGTGGGAGTTGAAAAATAAGAGCACATGGGCACAGTGAGGGGAACCTCACACACTGGGGTCTGTTGAGGGGTGGGGAGGTTGGGGAGGGATAACATCAGGAGAAATACCTAATGTAGGTGACGGGGGGATGGAGGCAGCAAACCACCATGGCATGTGTATACCTATGCAACAATCCTGCAAGATCTGCACATGTACCCCAGAACGTAAAGTATAATAAAAAAAAGAGAGAGAGAAAGAATGCAGAGGTGGGATGATTGTCCAATCACACAAGGCGAAAAATGCACAAACGGACACAATGCACACACCACCTGCCCGGGGAACTCTGGGGCAACTTGCACAATTCTCTATCAAATCGGTCAATGTTGACTCGTCCTTACTCACTTACTAGGTTTTAAGAGAAAATGGGAGCAATGACGTGCTTGCATACTCCCCTTAAAGGCTCTGGGGTAACCCCTCCCAGTCTGTCAGCATTTTACTGCTCTATGAGGCCTGAGTAATAATGCTGAGGCTGACTGAGCTCAGAGAAGAGGATGTGGTTTTCTTTGTGAGCTCCAGTTGGTAATCTCACTGTGTAGACTGGTTATACTGCTGTATTTATTTGCAAAGTCAAAAAAATCAAGTGTTATATAACACTATAGAAGAAAGACAAACCTTATTTTTACTTCTAGGGTGGCAGACAGGGAGATTACAGACAGCATGGGACATGTGAAGTCCTGACACTTCTTTTCTTTTGAGACAGATTTTTGCTGTTGTTGCCCAGGCTGGAGTGCAATGGCGTGACCTCTGCTCACCACAACCTCCGCTTCCCGGGTTCAAGTGGTTCTCCTGCCTCAGCCTCCTGAGTAGCTGGGATTACAGGCATGCGCCACCATGCCCGGCTAATTTTACATTTTTAGTAGAGATGGGGTTTCTCCATGTTGGTCAGGTTCATCTCGAATTCCCAACTCAGGTGATCCGCCCGCCTCAGCCTCCCAAAGTGCTGGGATTACAGGCATGAGCCACTGTGCCTGGCGGTGAAGTCCTGACACGTCTACAGATTTGAAACAGACCTCTGGCATGCTGCCTGCTCAGTGCTCACACTGCCTGGTCTCATACTGGCCTGGTTGGTGGCAAACAGCCATCAAGGAAATAGGTAACCATGGACACTGATATGATGGCATCTAACTTTCCTTTACTAATACCAACATGGCTGGGTGTGGTGGCTTGTGTCTGTAATATCAGCACTTTGGGAGGCCGAGGAGGGAGGACTGTTTGAGCCCAGGAGTTTAAGACTAGCCCTGGCAACATAGCAAGACCCCATCTCTACCAAAAAATAGCTGAGTGTAGTGCCATGCGCCTGTAGTTCCAGTTGCTCAGGAAACACTGAGGTAGGAAGATTACTTGAGCCCAGGAGGTCGAGGCTGCAGGGAACTGTGGTTGCACCACTGCACTCTAGCCTAGGTGACAGAGCAAGACCCTGGCTCAAAAAGTAAACTAAATAGGACCAATAATCCCTGCTCATCTACCCTTAAGAAATGCTAAGAAGATCACACTAGCTCTGCTCTTCTTAGTGATACTTCTTGTAGCACTCAGTACCTACGACTTCATAGCAAAGCTGTTTATGAGCTTGTTTTACATCCCCCAGTAGAGGAGAAGCTCCCTAAGGACAGATTCTTTAACCTTTCATCTCTGCATTCCCACAGCACCTACAGTGTAGTCTTGTGCAACACAATTGTTCTATACGTGTTGAAGTTGCTCTCCCACAGGAATAACAGCTGAAGTGTTTGGGACTATTGCCTACCTACGGAGATGGAGGGACCATTAGAAGAAATAGCAGGCATTCCTTCCTGGCCAAAAAGGTTGAGGAGTGAGCTCCCCCACTTGCCTGCAGGGTGGTAGGGGCACAGCATTATAAGCCTTTCGTGACAAAAGTGACAGCAAATTATCTGATGATTTTTTGGTAAAGTTAAAACATAAGCTTTCAAGTTTTTAAAAGAAACTTGAGAGCCAGGCATGGTGGCTCATGCCTATAATCCCAGCACTTTGGGAAGCCGAGGTGGGTGGATCACTTGAGGTCAGGAGTTTGAGACCCGCCTGGCCAACATGGTAAAATCTCATCTCTATTAAAAATAAAAAAATAAAAATAAATAATAAAAAAAAAGTCCGGGCGCAGTGGCTCACTCCTGTAATCCCAGCACTTTGGGAGGCCGAGGCAGGTGGATCACCTGAGATCAGGAGTTCAAGACCAGCTTGGGCAACATGGTGAGACCCTTGTCTCTAAAAAACAAACAAACAAACAAAGAAAATTAGCTGGGCATGGTGGTGCACGCCTGTAATCCTAGCTACTTAGAAGGCTGAGGCAGAATTGTTTGAATCTGGGAGGCAGAGGTTGCAGTGAGCCAAAATCCTGCCACTGTATTCCAGCCTGGGTGACAGAGTGAGACTCTGCCTCAATTTAAAAAAAAAAAAAAAAAAAAAAAGAAACTTGATTTTTTTTTTCACAATGCAGCTGAATCTAGATGATGCATTTTAGAAAACCTCTGTCCTTAGCTTCTGCTATTGCCTTCATGTACACTGCACTTCAAACCAGCCAAGCCTGCTGCTGTCCTTGGAAAATTCCCTGACAGTCTCACCTGCTGTTCTTTTCTCTTGCTTCTCCTCTGGATCCAAATGGCAAACCTCCTTCATCCATCAGGACCCAACCCACATCTACTTGTTGCTGGAAACGACCTCATTCCTTGGGTTTGAACTAATCTCTCCCTCCTCCGGTGCACCCACAGCACTTGCACCAACGGTGGGTACTCAACAGACTAGCATGCCTGCTGAGGAAGGGCTCCTCTGACAATCAGGGGACAATGGGGAATTATGCTCTCCAGCCTTTCTATGTGTAGAAGTCACACAGGAAGGAAGGTAAAGAGAAACTAGGGAAAATAATTTTTGAAGAAAAACATTTCAGAAAGTATTGAAAGTGCACGGTAACCCAGGCGGGGGCAGGGGCGGAGGGCGGAGGCACGTCGCTGCAGCTGAGCTCCTTCCGCAGTGCCCTGCACACCCGGCACTTGCTCGGTGAGCATCTCTTGTGTCAGTGACAGCTAGTGTGAGTCCTCTTAGGTTCTGCTGCCACTCACTAGCTTTTGACCTTGGGGACAAATTACTTAATCTCTGTGCCTCCACTGTTTCACTGGTAAATGGGAATAAGACTTGGTTATTCTAGGGTTGTAGTGAAGGTTAAATGAATCCATATATGAACAGCATTTGGTGCCTGGCACATGGGGAGCACAATAGAAGTGTGAGCTCATCTCCTTTTCATGCCAAGTATAGTGTGTTAATCTGCTGGAAGCTTCCATTTGCAGGGGAATCTTTTCCACAGCATCCCCATACCATCATCCTACCTCTGTTAGAAAGCTCCCAGGCTGCTAAGGTAGCCTATTCTGGAAAGTTCTTATAAGGGTTTTCCATAGGGAGTTGAAATTTGCTGCAACTTCTATCTTGATCTTAGTTCTGCCCCATAGTATGAACTCAGAAAAATCTAATCTCTTCTTCCATCTAACAATTGTGATATTTCTCTTAGTTTTTCCCTCCCAATCCTAAAAACCGCCTGGTCTGTTAACCATTCCACCTACTACCTGGTTCTGAAAGCTCCCACCCTTCTATGTCCACTGAGACTACAGCAGCCACAAGTGAACACAATACATCTCACTGGTGCCAACCTTTGAGCTGGATGACACCCATCTGTTCAAAAGGTCAGGATTTAATTGGCATTTGAGGCAACAATTTCCTCCCTAAGAGTGCAGAATGAGTACAACCTGACACCACCAAGTCTTCTTCACAGACACTGCTTTACAGCAAGGTCTTCTCTACTGCTCTGTGCTGCAGGAGCTAATTCCCCTTAGAGCTGAGTTTTCAGCATTGACTTTAAAGGACAGCGTAGGAGATGCAGGTAATTCCAGGGAGGGAAGGATGGAAGACACTGCTCAGTCTCAGGGCTGTACAGTTTATGGATCAATTGCTTTTTATTCCCTTGGATGGCAGGTGAGGGGTGGTAAATTGCAAGATTCCTGTTTTTTTTTTTTTTTTTTCTTTTTTTTAGAGACAGAGTATCACTCTGTCACCCAGGCTAGAGTGCAATGGTGGTCTCTGCTCACTGCAACCTCTGCCTCCCGGGTTCAAGTGATTCTCCTGCCTCAGCCTCCTGAGAAGCTAGGATAACAGGCATGTGCCACCACACCCGGCTAATTTTTGTATTTTTAGTAGAGACGGGGTTTCACTATGATGACCAGGCTGATCTTAAACTCCTGACCTCGTGATCCACCCGCCTCGGCCTCCCAAAGTGCTGGGATTACAGGCGTGAGCCACTGCGCCTGGCCCACAAGATTCCTGGTTTTGTCTAGGATGAATGCTATGATGCTAATGGAACTATATTTTCTAAGTATAACTTACTGAGTGTAATCCTAATCTCCTTCAGAATGAGAATGAACATACTCATTAATTATAAAGTGGCACAAAATCAAACCATGTGGGGCCCCTTATGATGCTGTAATATTCCTCATTTAGCTCACTAATAAAATGACCAAAGTGTAACACCTTACATTTATATACTGAAAGCATACATTTCAGATGATCTGAATGTGCTTCTTTCTCTCTCACACACAAACATTATGTAAAAACAAACACATATATATGTTTTCATCTCCACAATACTCTGTAAGGAACCACTGTTCCTCCAGCACCTTCTTCACAGATGAGGAAAATCAGAATCAGAGAGTTTAGATGACGAAGTTATCATATTTATGACCAGCAAGAGCAGAATTCAGGTGCTTTGACTCTTGTTCCAGCACTATTTACACTACATCGTGTTTGACTGACTTTTTTCTATAGCAGAAGTTAAGTTAGCTGTTTTGGTGGCAGTCAAGACTTTCTGGATTCCAAGAAACTGTAGTATGAATGAGGGAAACAGATCATCTATCTGATTGACTAAGTGTTGATTTTGTATCATTGTCCTCTGAGTTTGAAAATGGACCCCTCACCCACCAACACCCACTTCCTATATGCTTCTCCCCAAGAAGGTCCTGAAGCTCTTCTCGGAAATTCTTCTTTTGTTAGGAACACGGAATACTAACTGAAAAACGATAACATTACTGAGTCAGTTGATTAGCGCAGACTGGCCCAGGACGTTCACTGTGAGGAGACACTTACCTCTGCTGGGCACCTTATTTTTACTGAATGCAGCAGTCGGCTGATGTCCATAGGGATGTATCCCCAATTCCTGGGTGTGACTCACAGTTCCTAGCAAAGATTCGGGGTCCCCAGGTACACCGGTACTCAAGAGCAGAGGGCTGTCATGGCAACCTTTGGTCAATGTACTTGCACTCTTACTGTCTGGGAAGCCGTCCTTGGCCCCCTCACACGAGCAGTCCTCCTCCATGCTCTCCGAATGCATCAGTGCCGGCTGATGAGCATACCCATGGGGCGGGGTGGCTGAGGAAGCCTGTGAGATACATTCTTGTGCCCTGATTTGTAGCAGATGCTGGGGGCTGGTGTGATGGTGGTAAGAGTCAGCATTTTGATAAGATAAAGCCTGGCGCTCTGTCATGCTCTGTCCCCCAAGGCTGGGAGCCAGACTCCCCGCATCCCCTTGGTTCATGTGCCTGAATAGTTCCTGGTATTCTTGCTGCTGCTGCTGCTGCTGCTGCTGCTGCTGCCGTTGTTGCTGCTGCCTTTTAATGAGCTGTGCAAACTCTGCTGGGGGCAGCCGGATGTCTGAGTGTCCGGTGAGTGAATGCCGTGGAGAGAGCAGTCCTTGAAGGATGTGGGGTACCTGCTGGTGTCTTGTATAGTCTGGCGGCGTGGGGGACAGCAGGGCCTGCTGTAGTGCCGATGTGGTATAGTGTGGCGGCTGCTGATGTGCACTGGGAGGGAAGGTGGGGAATTGGTCAAGTGGAGGGACTTTCAGGGCTTGGGTTGGAGAGAACCCCACTCCTGTTGAAGGGCTGTAGCTGCTGGGGGAACCCCGGGACTGGTCCGAAAACAGATGGGGGTGTAAATGCGCCTGGTCGTAGTTAGCAGGGGAGAACCGATTCACGTTCAAGCTGCAGACACAAAAGGGAGTGAGTACCAGTCATCCATGTAACAAGTACTAGACTCCCCAGGGAACAGCTCCTCCTCCTCCTCAGTCGGGAGCACCCACTGGTACAGAGAACTGTGGTGCGACAGGGAAATGGCAGATGTATGTACTGTTCCTACTTATTCCATTATTGGCTTGTCCAGTAACCTCCAAGGGACTGAGGGCACTGTGTGAGTAATAGATCTAGATCACCTCGAAGGAAACAACTTCAAGATGCTCCCTTCAAGAAAAGGGGAACTGGCATTTTTATACACTCTTCTAATAGGCCATTTTCTTCTTTGTAAGCAAATAATAAGGTAGCTTTCTCATTTTCCACCTCAGTCTCTTTAGAATTTTAACCCTACGTCAATAAAAAGCTGACAAGCTCATCCGAAACCCACCATCCTGATTTTATAAAGGGTGAAACAAGAGCACAGCCTAATCAGACCCATTCTCCTTCCTCCTTTTCTCTCACCCTGCTAAGGGCCTTCCTTCCACCTGGATCCCATGCACAGACGGCTGGGTGATGTTAGGCAGCCTTACCTGTGAGCCTCTGCACTGTCAGCACTCAGCTGCTTGGACAAGGGACGGTGCCCGTAGCTGAAGGCGGCCATCAGGTTGGTACGGTGCTGCATCTGCATCTGACTGGCACTGGGGCTGATGGAGATGCCCCGCCCACTGGATCCTGCAGCGGTGCCTGGCATGTTGCTGAGCATGTCAACAGGCTCTTGTACTTGGATGGTGACCTGCTGTGACTGGGCAGGCTGCTGCATGCCCAAGCAGGTTAGTGCCACGTTGGGAGGAGAGGAACAGTCCTCAGGCTGCTGCTGGAAGATTGCACTGCGGGAAGGTAAGCCTTGAAACTGGGAGGAAGATGCAGCACCTGGAGAGAAAGGAACTTCAGAGTGACCAAGTGCCCAGGTCACCAGCCAGCCAGGAGTAATGAGAGCTGGTGAGGATACTCAAACCACATACCAGCTAGAACAGTGCTTCTCAAACTGCAGTGTGCCTAAGACAAGTCTGGAGAACTCGTTAAACTGAAGATTCCTGGGCCCTATCTACATAATTCTGTTTCGAACTCTGATTTGATAGGTCAGGGTGGGCCCCCAAGAATTTATGTTTCCAACCAGCTCCCTTTTCTAAAAGCTGGTCCATGGATTATACTTTGGGTAACTCAGATCTAGGCAGTGCTTCTTGCACACAAATGGCCTGGCATCTGGTTAAAAATGCACACTCCAATTGAACAGTCTGGAATACAACCTGAGATCTTACTTTTTCTGCCAATGTTGGTGGCTGGGGGACCCCACTTTAAGTACCTAAAGGCCAATTCAGACTCTTCTGCTAGGGAGACTGACGAGGAACGTAGCTTGGGGAGTGTTAGCCAAGAGATCCTCAGACGGTTGACCTCTGAAGACTCACGCAGTCACAGTATACGTATCTTCACTCTCATCTATACACCCACAAGAGAGGGGCCCACGTGCACAGTGGACAGCCAAACGGAGGTGTGCCTATAAGGAAGATTCTGGTAGCTGCTTTTTATTTGGCAGGGCTGGAGATTTGATTAAAAATATTAATAATATTTTATTAACATTTACTGAAAACCATCTTGTGCCAGATCAGTTATGGTACAGCATGTACCATAATTATCCTCAGTTGACGTTTGAGAAGTGATATGGTTTGGCTCTGTGTACCCACCCAAATCTCATCTTGTAGTCCCCAGGTGTAGGGGGAGGGACCTGGTGGCAGGTGACTGGATCATGGGGGTGGTTTCCCCCATGCTGTTCTCATGATAGTAAGGGAATTCTCATGAGATCTGGTCATTTGATAAGTGTCTGGCACTTTCCCCTACACAATCTCTCTCCTGCCACCGTGTAAGACATGCCTTGCTTCTCCTTCCGCCATGATTGTAAGTTTCCTGAGGCCTCCCCAGCCACGTGGAACTGTGAGTCAAATAAACCTCATTCCTTTATAAATTACCAAGTCTCAGTCAGTTCTTGAAAGCAATGTGAAAATGGACTAATTCAAGAAGTCAACTTAACTTAGCCAAGGGTTTACAGCTAAGAAATTGGTGGAACCAGGATGCAAACCAAAGCAGCCTGGCTCTAGGGCCCATATCCCTGAATACTATGATATTCTGCCTTTCAAATGGTTTGTGGTGCTCAGAACTGAGACCATCATTTTTTCCCATGTGGCATATAATGAACTGTTTAGTCTGAACCTCTCCACTCACCGTGAGGCTGGATCATGGCACTGCTCATGGGGGGAGGACTATTACTGGGCTGCCTGAAGAGATGGTTGTTGGGGTTGTTGGGGGGTGGGCTTGAAGGCTGAATCCTTAACCTTAAAAATAACAAAAGAGATACATAAAGAAGCTTCCTAAGGTGACAGTACAATCTTAAGTTTCAGCCATATGACATATATAAGTGGAAACTATTTTTTTATTTTGATAAAGCTTCAGGTTAGAAAAATATACATAAGCCATCCACCACAGTCTATTTAAAACCTATCCCCATCTCGTTTGACTAGACTTCTCAGCCAAAATGGCACAGTTCATTGTGGGCCTGAGTCTTGGCCTCCTGTATTAGGTATCAGATTACTTTGCTCATGGAGCTAGGAAAATGAAGTGGCACAGGAAGTTGGGATTTCAAGAAGGATCCTGAAATTTACACTGGTTTATCTTCTTTTCAAACAGATTCTTGCAAGATGAATGCTCAAGTCAGTCCATATCTCCCAGTGAGTCAGGCCAAGGGTACCATGCTATTGAGACAATGGCTTAGGCACAACACAAAATGATTCATTACCTCTGGAGCTGGTGGGTGAGGAGGGCTGGCTGATTTTCACATGCAGCCTGAAGAGGTGGAGATGGCTGAGGAGGACAGATAGAGTCCTAAAACGTATGTGGGGAAAGGAAAAAATATTATTGTGAGCTTGAAGATTACTCAGAGCTATGCTCAGGAAGGGAAGGAATAGAAAGAACTATCTGTGTCTCAGATTTATGATTTTGCTGTTCACCAGAAGGTCTGATTACCTTTACTCAAACATGTCAACCATAAACAGAACTCAAACCCACTTTGCCTTGAGAGGTCTCCTCCAAAATGCACAGGCAAATCAGCCTGAAAGCAAACTCCAAACAAGTTGGAGACAGCAAAGAGTGAGGGCCTACTTGAATTTGTTGCTGGAGAATTTGATGGTGCTGCTCCTGCTGGTATAACATATGCTGCTGCTGGGTCTTCTCCAGGGTTCTTTCATCAATCTGCCCCCCGTACATCTTCTGCAGCTGCTCACACTCCTGAAGGGAAAGTAGTTAATACAGATGGGATGTAGCCAGGCCCACCCCATGCAGTGATCTCAGCAGGTGCCGATCTGCCCCCAAGGTCTCATGGGCAGAAAGAGCCGCAAGAGAACAGTGTCCTTGATGAGCAATTAACTCATTTATGTAGGTATCTGGTGCACTAAATATATTCACACTCTGTTCTGTATGAATGAATGGAAAACATCAAGGATGGCCTCTGTATGAGTAAAGGCGTCCAATGTGAAATCTGTGTACAAAGCACATGCCACTGGAAACTTGGTCATCATGAAGGCAGAAAGGAAACTGGCTCTTTATAGAATCTTTATAGTACAGAAACACATAGAGGTACGTTTCCTTCCTCTGAAAGTGCCATTCCATACCACCTGGAGGGAATGCAGGTGGTAACAATGTACAGCAAGTTTAAGCAAGACCCAGCACCCTAAATCATGAGCGGAGTGCCAGGGTTGCACGGTGACTCACACCTGTAATCCTAGCACTTTGGGAGGCCAAGGTGGGTGGATCACTTGAGGTCAGAAGTTCGAGACACAGCCTGGCCAACGTGGTGAAACCCCATCTCTACTAAAAATACAAAAATTAGCCAGTGTGGTGGCGCACACCTGTAGTCCCAGCTACCTGGGAAGCTGAGGCAGGAGAATTGCTAGAACCCAGGAGGCGGAGGTTGCAGTGAGCCGAGATTGCCCCATTGCACTCCAGCCTGGTGACAGAGCAAGACTCCGTCTCAAAAAAAAAAAAAATTACATTATTTTCTACCACATATTGCCTATCAGCAGTTTAACAAAACATACTGATTTGAAATTAACTATCAACATACTCATCTATGGAATAATGACCTTCACACATGTAGATATTGTGCTATTTGAA